>JABFQC010006493.1:0-10733 GCA_022817085.1 Psilanteris sp. ZL-2020 | reverse complement strand
ATGTTAATGTATGCTGATAAACAATGTTAGGGTGTTATTAAAAGTAACACAATCTATTATGGTGATTTAATGACGAAACCCGTTATTATTCTGAATGCGTTAAGCACAGATCAAAACTTACGTTCGGGAAATTGTATTATGACCATGCATGTGTGGAAAAATAGTTGCTTCTATAAAATAGAAATCTCATTAGAATTTTAGAAATATTTCCTTATTTTGCGATAACAGATTTATGAAACAAAAATGTATACTTGTAGACTGAAAAAAATAATCTTACAAATTTTACCAAACTATAGATAATAAAAGTAGGGAAAATGGGCAAACAAATTTTGGCTCACTTTTCATGCTTTTATTATTTAGTTTCGTAAAGTTTGTAAGATTATTTTTTTCAGTCTAATATAAATGTAGCTAATCTATGGTTATATATACACGGAGAAAAATAATTTAGGAAAGTTTATTATAAAATATAAAGCAAATGTACCTTACACTGTGAAAACTTTCAATTTGACTCACAAATTATAGTAAAAATGTACCATAAACAAGGTGAAAATATTATTTTTTTCGTACATTTTTAATGATATGACAGTTTTGACAGTGTAGATTACATTTTCCTTTGTTTTATAGTAAAAAATTCTAAATATTTTTCTTCCAGTATCTATTTTGCAACGATAGTGATAACTTTCAAATTTTGCTTATTACATTATATGATATTCGTAATATTTTTTATTATTGGTGTACCTTTTCTTTATTTTATATTTAATCTTGCAAATTAATTACATTGTTTTACGATGACATATTCTTATATAATATCTCATATAAAGCTAAAGTATTTATAAAATATTGCAAACTATAATTATACGCGTGTTATATAATCTAAAATTCGTGGTTAGGTACTTAAACTTTTAATTTATAATTGTCTATTATTTAACATTATTTGCTAATTAACGCCATCAATACTTACTTCATATTAAATTTAATGAATAGCAAATGTCCTTTGCAATTGCTGCGGGATGTATTTATAGGAATTTAAACATCAGTTACGTTATTATTTTTCCGTGATTTTATTATGTTTTCGCGCACCCGGATAATTAATTACAAACACAGGAAGCGCGTGTCCATCCTTGCACAAAGTTGTTTAAAGAAACGAAATAATTGGGGAAGCGAGGTCGCAGTTTAATTTCGCTAATTTTGGCGCTATTCAACCGCCGATACCGTTCTAACGTTTCGTGGAGTCTGAGTAAAGAGGGTTCTCGCATTTTTGCAACCCTCTTTTTACGAGTCCGAGACGCCGATGGAAGGAAGAAGAAACGGCAGGACCGGAGGTGCCGCGAGAAAAAGGGTTTCGGGTAAAACGAAGGGAGAAGACCCATCGGAGGCATAAGGAGACTTTAAAAATTCTCGCACCCCGAATCAAAGCTTGATGAACGGGGAAAAGAAGAATCACTCGAGGGGTAAGAAAAATAATTACTCCGCAGACCATAGGGTTAACGCGAAGGGTCGACTCATCGAACAGAGTGGAATGATATTCGATCTGACTAACGTGCGTTCACTCGCAAAAAGGGCTAAATAGCGACTTCCTTTCGTCTGCCTTTTTTTTCATAAAATACCTTTATATATTTAAGAAACGAAAAAGGATGATAACTTCGATGTTGATATTGCGCATGAAATTTAAACCTGAATTGGTAATTAGTATAGCATTTTTACTTGGAATAATATTTTATACGAGGAACACTTAGATTGGCATTTATTAATATAATAATTGTTTGTGTCTGTGATCTTTGTTTAATATAAATGTACTACTACACTAAATCGCACACGTGTGACATATTAAAACAAATGGTGTCTTTAATTAAGGTGCTAGGGTTTTAGAACGAGATTCATATCATACATTCGTTATTAAAGTATATACATGTTTTTTATTAAATATATGTAATCCTAAACAATATATGCTATTATTTTTAACTACTGACATAAATTAAAACTAATTTTTAATTAATTAGTGTAGAATTTTATTAATATAGTAAAATATGTAAAGAGTAATAAATTGAAGACTATGATAACATATAATACTGTAATTAATTCTTATTCGTTTAATTATAATGGATTCAAATCCTATTTTTAATATTTCAGATATTTTCTCCGATTTGATTTCAAATTTTCATTTAATTCAACTTTATGTTCAGAAAAGTTATATTATTTAATATGAGGTATTCAATTTTATTATATACGTCATACATTTATATGTTTTGTGAAAGTTCGTTGTATTTTTATTTTTGAATAAAATACTAATATATTAATTTATAAAATTGAATTTTAAAGTGTGGTTGGAAAATAGTATACTATGCAGTTCAGACTAATTAGATAAGCATACCATCGCGATATTAGAATAATTTAATTTATAAATAATATATATCTAAAATTATATAATTTAATAATTTTGATAGTAAGAAATTGAAGATATACATTATAAATTACTTTAACGCTGTTACTTTTATAGCGTCCATAAAATTTATTGGTTTATGGTATGAATTATATACTTTTTAATTTTGATAAAATAATCATAAAGATGATTATCAAAAATTCGTTACAATAATTAAAAACATCTTCCGTTCACGAATCTACCCACTGCTGAATTATGTAAATGAATATTTACGAAATTACATACGTAATTATTGCTGCCTAGCTACCTCGTGTTTTAATACGCACAGAAAAAAGTGCACATAATATTTACTGAAATTTCAATCAAAATGGCTGAAGACAAAATTAAAAATATACTAAACTTTACAATAAAAAATTACTAATAATGGGTAAATTATATAAGATATTGTTTTTATTATAAAATTCACTGATCCTTAACTAAACTTTTATTTTATCCTACAATAATAACTCGACTATTTTCACGAAGTTTCATGCACTTTTATGCAAAATTCTTTCTATGTGTTAATACAATAGAGATGGTCAATTACAAACGAAAAAATATACGCGGACTAGTCACGTCAAGGATTTATTGCATTTACAATTGAAATTATTATTGTTCATTAAAAACAAAAATTAATATTACTTCAAATCATCAAATCGGTATGATATGCTGCTTACCGAAACTTTGTTTGTATTGAACGAAAGGGAATGAAGGGAAAAATGGACGTCGACCATTATAATCAGCATTATTGATCAATGCAATCAAAGAGAAAGTTCGATATGACTGGTGAGCTTGGTAGGGGTGGAGGCTGGGAAAAGATGGCGTAAAAAATGGAGGGTGAAAAATACGGGAATCGGGGGCGGCCCACCCTTTGCTTTGCCCTTATAGTTGTCGTTATCTCTGTCGAACGCCTTCGTGTACGCCACCTTCGTCTCAAATCCTAAGGGACGACGAGTCGGAGAGATTTCGAAATTTTATACTGCATCGCCTTCTCGCGGGCAACCCTAACTTTTTAAAGCCGCTCCATTAACGCTAATATCCGTGCGACGCGCTGCGACTTGTTCTGCTCTCGATTGCTAAATGTAGACTTTACTCGTAAAGTATTTATTTTTCGCTCAGACCACAGGATGTCTATTTACTTTTTATGACACTTCTTAGTAGATGGCTTCGTCCACTGATTTCGAACGATACTTATGAGATTATTGAAATTTGAATTTAAATACGCCGTGCAGATAAATATTCAAATCAAAGAATAAATTATTCGAAAATCAAATTAATCAAAGGATAAAATGAAGAAAAAATAATTGTAATTATATAATCATCAAACATTCGATTTATTGAAATAATTTCATACTTTTGTATTATAATATTACGATTAATTATATACGTTTCGGCAAATACATCGTATGTCTGATTGCAGAATTTATTGAAAGCGCGGTTTTTCAGGACAATAATTTCAACTACATTTTAAAGTTCGAATAATAAAATATATACTCTTAAAACTTTTTTCAATTTTGCATAGAATAATTTAATTAATTCCACCTATAAACTTAAGTTTGAACATCATTCTACTTATTTAGCTTTATGAAGATAATACACAAATTCCAACATTAAAGTTCTAAATTTACCTTCAAAATTACAAAATAAATATTTCAAAAACTTTAATGGATGATCCAAACAAAGACAATTTAAAATCATCTGAACATAAACAAATTCCTTTCTCGCCTAAATTTACAAAAAGCCTTGCGTCAGCGAGGAAAAACGAAAAAGCGTGTTTTATACAAAAGATAGCGTGATCTCGGAAAAAGCTGGAATTATAAACGGCGAAAAATAAACCTATTATAAGACGCGCATAAATTGCACTTTTCCGGTGCCTGGACTGCGTAAGTTTCAACGCGCATATCGAAAAGTCTTATTTTAAGAATTTTCACATTCCGAATAATTCAAGGCTGATGGGGCGGCGCTGCAATGTTAAAACAAACATTTTTGCGCGTGCAGTCTTTGCTATACCTCTATATATGCATCGCGGGCCAAATGCAATTTGTTGCATAAGATTCTCAAGAATAGATTTTATAATTAACATTCTATGATTAATTGCAATCAACTAATTTAAATCAAAGTTTGGAAAAAAAAATGTGCGCGCATAATTTTGTAACGCGTGTTTGAACAAAATTAAACGACAGTTTAAAGAGAACAATAAAATAATGTAGTTGCATAGTTTATGGTTTGAGCATATATTTATACGAATGGTCTTTTATATGATAACAACATTGACCACGCTGAATGAAATATTGGATTAAAGTTTACTATTTTTTATAACGACTACCCGATGAATTTTCACATATATTGTTATATGATATGATGGGCATTATTATTTATAGAATACCAATCGTATTAAATTTAAAAATATCAACCGAGAACAATGTTTAAACCGATTATTATTTTTATTTTTATTGTAAATGGACGCACGAAGATATTGGAAAAAGTGCGCGAAAAAATAGTTTACAAAATGATGCAAGTTGGAAAAAATAATAAAACAAATAGAATGACTAATCGAAACGAGCGAATAAACATTTTTGCGCCTACGTGTACGAATGGATGTGCTCGGCCAAACGAATTGTTGCGCAAGTTTCGAGAATAGCATTTCAAAATGGTGGATTTTTTGGATCGAGAGCGCGTCGAATTGAAAGCAGACTTTTGCCAAGTGGCGATGTCAGTGATCTTGACATTTTGCAAAAGGCGTGCCAAATAGTTGAGACGCGTCGGCTCGACTGGAGCGGCGCGCGCGTGCCCGTTGAATGTTTCACTTTCGCGCTGCCGGGTAATTCAAATTTCATTTTTCATGAATACTCTTTTAATTAAAACATTAAATTGATTATGGCTGGCAAAGGATGGTACAAAGCGAGCGCGCTCGTGACGGACAAGGAGCCAAAACTGAGAAAACGAGGTCCAAAGTGCGAGGAGCGACTAAAATAAATGAAAATGAAATCAATTATAAAACTGTTTGAGGAGCCTCCGAAGCTCCGACTGCTGGCTCTCGATAGGCTCTTCGACTACTCGATCTTAAATTTTCTTAATTAAAAATCTACTCAAGTGGGACTCAATTAAAAACCAACCGAGGGTGATCCCGTTCAACAAAACTCTCAGCGCCGTATTGGCCGGATGAAAAAATAATATTTCGACTGATTGAAAAGAAACACGCCGTGTCTTCGAATGAAATTTCGTGTTTCCATCATTTCATTTAAAAACAAATTTGTATTCGAAATGATAACCGACTGAAAATTTACAGTTAAATATTAATCGTATCAATAATTGAAATTTCCTTTTTCGGCGATATTTTTCACTCAATGCTGAAACGCGCGTTTTCTAATAATAAAATTTTATTGTGATTATAAATTTACTGCGTACTACCGTTCATCGTTTATTCAATTCGCATTTTTATATATTTTAATCTTCTTAACATGCACTAAATAGTAAAGTATATTGCGAACGCAATTTACATAATCAATAATAAAATACAATATGAAGTAGAGTTATACACGTTTTGTTATTATAAATATATTCTATAACCGTGCGCATGTTTTATAACAATTAATTTTTACACTGTTTAATTTATTTTGTCAAAAATACCAAAATACCGATAATTTGAATAAATCGATTCTGTTAAACGAGAGATATTTGGATCCTAGGTACCTGCATAACATTTTTAGGCATTTCCTACGTTAAAAGGATGCGAAAACATTCATCGTTTGCAAATTCAAAACTGCGACAGTAAAAAGATTTTTTATGCAACATATTTTAGAGCGAATATTTGTAAATTATATATTTTCGAACGTCACTCTGCCTTTATTAAATTTGACTTGCAAGCGCATTTATATACAATCAAAAATCACAATTTGAACAACTATTCAAATCAAAGTGTCAAACATATCACAATTTCACCAGTACATGTGACACTTTACAACACAAGTATAATTGATTAAAATTAAAACTTTCAAGTTGCAGTAATAAGGTTAGAGTATTAGTGGTATTTGAATTTCGATAAATATTAACAGTTTATGTATATTATTAAATATTAAAAACCGAAATAATTGATGTTGCGCCGATATATACAACAGATAGATAATGTGATTGAGAAATCAATAATTAATTAAAACTTGAAATTACTTCGCGAGTTATTAATTAATACTAAATTAAGCTAATCACTTTATTTACAATGTCTTCGGATCGCAAAAATAAAAATGTTTTCTTTTAATTATATGCATTAAGTTTATCAATTAATTCTGCACGAATCTTGTAGCTATTGTTGGCGTAGAAAAGCGGACCTGATTTGTAACTGGAATTTAAACGTCACTGGCAAGTGTAATGAAATTATACAATCACGAAAGAAATAGTTATAATTATTCTTTTCCTCGCGAAGACAAAGAATATCTCGAGCAATACTTTGCAGGACCGTACGTCTGATTTATGATCCTCCTAAATCTCAAGACTTTCCTGCTTTCGCGTTCCTTCTTACACGCCGTATTCTACCCCAATAGACCTCTCTTTCTCCGTACTTTTGCACTTTTAAAACTTTCTTCGCCGCAGAAATTTCATTATAAGACCGCCGACGACGAGAACGGCGATAAGACGCCAACTCGTCGGACGGCGCGCTGTGAAATATTACGAGCTTGAGTCTACTCTTAAGCGATTTTTCCATCGCTAATTAGTACACGGGACTTCGGCGATGTATCTTACCTCATTTGCTTACTTTTATTTCACAAGCACTAATAGAAGGATCACTTTATTCGCGCATCGGCACACAATTTCTAACGGAAAGAAAGTTACGTATTCATATAAATGTATTCACTTCGGTAATTGCTATTAGAAAATAAGTACAATTGTCAATTAATGTTATTTATTAGGGTACTCGGTTGTTAAATAGACATCTTTTGTTTTCAATGTCGTAGTTTACACAAATCGTTTAATGCGTGTACAAGTTTTTAGGGGCAAGGATAAAGATATAAAAATAAGGATATTTTTTATACATAATACATATTTTTAATTAATTTTGTTTATTAATTGATTATCTATTAATATATATATTTAAAAAATGAATTAATCCAGTGATATGAACGAAGACAACAAACCGTACGAGTATAAAACTTATTCCTCCGAGTTAAGTAGTTTTGTATATGAATAAAACTTTGTGAAACAAAGTTTTTAATGTGAAGATAATAACAATTTTGCATGTTAATTGTTTTATTGAAATAAGGTTAACGATTTTTTTAATAATTTTATATCATAAAACATTTTTTAATTTTAAACATATTGTTAAATTTTTCGTACTCAACGGCTAAATATTCAACAATAATAATGGTACAACCATTCAAATTATGCCTGTTGAAATTGAAAATAGTACCGTGTGAAAAAGATAAAATTTTATTATGAAAACTTTTCATAAATTTTTCGAAAATGAAATAATAAAAATATATCTCGCATAACTAGAATGAATAAATCGGTGAAATATATAATTAGCCAACATCTGGAACTTTTATGCACACGAATAATTCGTATAATTTGGAAGATATTTTACAATCCTACCTAAGATCTTATAAATAACCACATGCCCCGTTGCCATTTAACCTACTAATCGCCATAATTTAATTAGAAAGTTCTTAATTATTTTAATTATATATTTTTAAATTATGAATCGTCAAATGAAAAAAATCATTTGACAATCTTTTTTACCAATCGACTTTGATGAAATCTACCATCCGAATTAGAAGCACTGCCAAATTACAGAGTAAAAAGCCAGTGCTAAATTTTTCTGTCGAATAAATAAACAATCTTTGAACTTCGCGACAAAGTTTACGAATAAGTCTTTTACAAAACGGCACGGCAGATTCGCAGTCCACAGCCATTATTTTCTCGCGGGCAATCGATACTCTCGTGTTGTTGGGCTTTCAGTTAAGCTGTGGGTTGGGTCGGCCGTTATAGACCGCGCTTACATTGACGATAGTTTAGCTTGCACGTCCCACGGCCCATTTGAAACTCGCTCGCTAAAGCTCAATTTCACAACGAGAGTGACGATTTTTTGAGCGTCGTTCTTTCTTTCTGATTCGGTGAAAAAGGGTCGACCCATCTCCTGCTACGATGAACTGAAAGATCCTTTAGATTTGCGATTCTAAATGTGGTTAGGAATCCTTTGTTTTTACTAATTACCATCCGACCAGTCACACTCACCCATTTGTGCAACGATCATTAGGCCAGTAGCCAAAAGGTTGCGTGTCCGGAGGAAAACCGATGTCCTTTTCGGCTTTTCGTTTCTCAGCTTTTCCATTTGCACATCTGGTCAGACCTAATAGACTGGAAATACTATTGTAAATCGTCTGAGGCGGTCAAAAAAATTAGTGACGAAAGGACAATTAGGTACCTCATGACTGCGAAAAATGGTTTACTAATTGTTCCTCCTTTAGAATGAAAATAAACGTGTTAATTACTGCCCCTGAAAAGGTCAATTCGAAATTAGAATTTGATAATAAAAAATGTATTAAACAAAAAATGTATACAATATATTATAAAAAAAGGATAAATAAAGTTTATCCTATTTACAAAAATCCACCGATCTACAATTTTAGGGATAAAATTGAACCATCTTAAATTATATAAGATAATATTACAAACTTCGAGCATAACTACGAAACCAATAAATTAATCTTGCTATTTCAAAAGCTTGTCTAAGTATGAATTTAACGACGAATAATAACATACAGAATATGTTGCATAGTTGGAATCAAATTTTCCTATAGCCAAAAGACAATGCGCGCGCTGGCTAAAAAGCATCAATGTGTCTTCTCAAAGAAAAATCTCCATTCCGCACGGTTGGTTAGGAAAGAGCAGATGCAGGCATCTGGCCATGCAAAAAACAAGCGAATTGTTTTATCACCCATGTCGATGGTCAGTGAATCGCCATTGTCAGCTCAAAGAGGGGTACTGGTCCAAGGCCACCGCGTGCACCTGGAGGCGACGAAATCCAATTTTGGGCATTCACTGTCGCGCAACCAGGTCAGCGGTAGCGTCTTTACTGAAGTGGACGCCTATGCAAATTCGCTTGGCATTGTCTATACCCTAATGCAACAACCCTGTGCGATCAACAAAAAATCCAGGTCAAATTTTTCATCCGGTTCGTCATTTTTGCTTCGGCGATCACCGGGCAATAACAACAAAGGGTCATGCACACGAAGGCTGTTGCGGGTCTGAGTTAATCTGTTTCCATCTCTCTCTCTCTTAGTATTCATATGGGTTACGGGTAACGGTCGCGGCAGCGCCGCCCTAAGACAATCGATACAATTACGTTTAACCGCACTGATTCGACTGTAGTAGAGAATTCTCTCTTATTGTCACTTTCCCAACCCTTTTGCGAGACTAGAAAAGGGTCACGCCAAATAGACAAGAGCTCGACCGCAAAAAAGAGAAAACAATGGAGAAGAATCCTCGGACGAAAAGACGTTAACTTGTTAGTAGCGCGAGACCAAACTAGACGCGGGGAAATGGTTTCAAGTCTAAGAACGAGAGAGGACTCTTTTCTTCTTCCGTAGGCTTTTTCTGTTCCTTTTTTCTGTCTTCATCTTCTTCTTCATCTACTACGGGCGGAGATTTTGATTGTTCCAATTGAAGTTGTGAATGGAGCTGTAAAGGAAGCAGACTTATTGTTAGAAAAAATAGGGAAGTAATAGTACTTTTAGAAACTGTTTAGACTTCAACGAATAGAGATGGGTTTAAGTTGTGACATTTATTGAAGAAACATTTACCATTGTTCAACTTTATGCACGAAAATGAGATGACGTGCTTAAAACGTGTTAATTAGGAGAAATTTGGACTAATGTTGAGTGAATGAAATTTTAGTTGAAATGTTTTCGGTGTTTTTTTATTCGAATTTAAACTGCTTTCAAATTTAATATATAGAAATTTTGGATAATAACAAATTGTCGTTTTGCTTATGTGTACTTGGAACGTAAATTTACCGAATCAACGGTCATAAAATTATTCATTACTTATGAATGACGATTATTAAATAATTATGCATTATTCAATTTAATTAAAATTTTTTAATATTATTTTCAGACTTTAGAATCATGCTATATTAGACTGGCGATAAAATTATTTTAATGTTCGGAAATTTATATAAACATTTGTAATTGTCTGTTCGTATTAAAGTACTAAATATAATTTATGTTCATTTGCCAAGAAAGGAAAACTAATTTATCTAAAAAATTCAATTAGAAATTAGAAAGTATTATTGACGTAATTGCGAAGTACTTTACAATTATGT
>JABFQC010006492.1:0-10735 GCA_022817085.1 Psilanteris sp. ZL-2020 | reverse complement strand
AACTGATTAGCGACTTTTAATACAGAGCGTAACATTTCTTACGAGTGGCTGGCAAGTGTTTCTGACCAGTCCCTAATTTAAACTATTCAGCGCCTTATTGAAAACTAGACAAAATTTTTACTTGGGTTCTTTGTTTAATAATTGAATTTATTTGTTTAAATAACAACAAAACTCTTTTTGAATGAAACAAAATTTGTTTGTCTCAACAAAATATTTCTGTTCGTGTATGAAAACCAACTTGCAATCCTATTCGGTCCAGATTAGGCATACCATGTGTACCGTATCAGGGAAACCATATCAGAGTTCTATTAGGTTGATCTTACACGGAAAAAAATGTTCTATTAAACACTACTATACTTTCTGGCATTGGTATAACCATTCAATAGATGATTAGAAAATTACTATACTATAATGGCAAATTTTGTTATATTTATACAGTGAAATTTATTATATAGTATAATAAAAGTAGATTAAATTTTGACGCATTTTTGCTATATTATATAATAAATATTGTTTTATTGGGTACAGTAATTTTTTGAATATTCTTCAAAGTATACTTCGAACGCCAGAAAGTATAGTAATTTATAATATACTTTTTATTCCGTGTACATGATAAAATTGTGAAAATTTTCTGATTGGGTCCTTCCGTGGACGAGTTCAGGAAACCTTAATAAGGCATACCAGATTTCACCCCGTTCGGGGCCATGCAAATGATACGGCACGCCCGACTTCAATTCTACAATATTTGCAATATGCAGTGAGCCAAGGTGCACGGAGTATCGGCGCAATGCCGCGCCACGAGAAACGGAACCGAATTAATTTGTTTTCGAGGAAGGAAATGCGCGTCGAGGGGAGACGGACGGACAGAGCGAATTGAAACGCGCGTTTTTATCAGATAAGCTAACAACGGCCGCGTCGGGTCGTTTTGTGTTTACATTGGCGTGCACGCGGACGCTTTTCGGAGCATTCCGACGCGAAAGCCACCAAACCGTGGAATGAATTCGAGCGGCCGAACGCATCCCCGCGAGTCGCGTAATTAACGCGCGTTATTTCTGTTTCGCGATCGGATGCCCACGGGCATCGTTTGATTCGTCGGACAGAGAGTTTAGGTTGCACGAAAAGCGGTTAATGTTTGATGACATATATTCGATTTGGCGATTCGATGCTCCGATTCGCGATCGGTAAGTTCGATCCGATCGCGAGAAATAATCGCGGGGATAAGAAGCGGTTCGCCGCGCAAAATTTCGCCGGGATTTGATTAAGATTGTCGGCGGCTTTTTGTGACGTTAATTGACACGCGGCGTGAGATGAAAAATGGGGAATCGAGTGGATCAGTCGAACGGACCTGTTGCGTGGAGCGGCGCGCCGGCGATCTGTTTAAACGACGGATCAGATAATTGTTTCGAGGTCGCGGCGGTTCAAATTGACGATCGTCCGTCAAAAGCCCGCTGACGTTCTCGCGTATCGCGAGAACGGTCGTCGCGATCGATCGGTGGAAGGCGAACATTACCGGTCAAACCGTCGGCAACACCGGTTAAAAAATCAAGCAAATGGCTTTTATTGCCGCGATGAACGCGCGAGATACGTCGCTTTGGTTGGCGGGGAGGGGGAGGGAAATAATAAAGAGGCCGAGATTAAATTAAACGACAGCCTACTTACAATTCATATATCATTAAATTATTCATTTACGCGGGCACAATGTAATGCGTCTTGAGGGGCCGTTGACGTCGCTGGAGTGGCGTGAAAAATGACATAAATCGGATTCAGAAAATGTTGCCGATTTAATAGTAGATTGTGAGGTTCAGAGTCGTTTCAAATGTATATTACTATATTATCGATTTTTTCGAATCAAATTATCGGTCGTCATTTTAGTTCATCCAGATCGGTGAATAAAATCGGTATTTACACATTAAGAATATCCCGAAAGAGAGGGTCGTAATTTAAGACACTACTCTGTCAGACGAGATGCACAAGTGTCTTAATACAATGCACAAGTGTCTAGTTTTAAGACATCTGATGCAATAAATAAGACACATTTATCATATTTGTGTTGGCAATGCAGCCAACAAATCGGCATTAATACGCAAACTTTTGCCGGTAAAATGCGCGACTAACTTTGTCATCATTTCGGTGTCCTTGTTTAACGTCATTCCTTTCCATTCTTCTTCGTCAAAAGGACTCGCGCGTCCAACCACTCGCCACGCCGCGTGTATGCAAATTTCGTCGCTGATTACGCGCTGCAATCGGTCTCGCGCTAAAACCAAATACGTTGTTTGCGTGGCGCGCGTGCTTCCGGCCGATTGGTATCTGCGCCAGGCCGCTGGAACAGCGGTGGGTACGAAAGTTGCGTTCGTTCGGGTCGATCGGAGCCGTCGTTGCGCCCGCGGGATCGTGTAATGATCGAATACCGATCTCGATCGAAATCGTTACCCGGCGCCGCAAACGATCCGCGGGACCAGACGCCGGTTCACTGGCGTTGCGTCTTAAACCCCGGACGGTTGCGCTCGGCCGATTAGTTTCTTATTTACGAAGCGACGAACGAACAATTGATCGCAGTTTGCGCGCAACATTTCGCGCAACCGAACAATGCGAGACCGCAAAGAACGCATCGCGTCGCGCCTCGGCCGAACGGCTTTCTGATTTGCGGAAAAATGGCGGCCGCGTGGGAGCTTTTTTAATCGCCGCAAACTGTCCGGGCCACGCGTAGTGCCGTTTGCCGCGCAAATCCCGTTGCGAGCGCGGAACGCAAATCGCCGCGTTTTTCGATTTGCTTACACGTTCCGTCTGTTCGTGACTCAAAGTCCGCAGCAGCTGGCGCAAACCCGCTCCAGTGTTTGTACTTTTTTGTTGTTCCAACTTATTTGTTTATTTGTTTTAAACGAACCGAAGAAAAGAAACCGACCGAAAAGTCGCGCGATTGCGTTGCGTCGGATTGTACGCATGTGTGGCCACGCACGCGTTATTGATCAAAATTATCCGCGCGCGTTTGCGATTGAAGCGGGCCGCCTTTTCGTTTCGGGGAAGTTGTTTGCACCGCGGCACGGCGATCCGTGCAATTTCCGGCAACGCGTCAGGCCTCAATGTCAGCGGCGTGACGGGCGGACGGCGCGGCCCGCGTGCGGATAATTCGCGCGGCGTGACGCCCCACGCCTGGGGCTTATCGACGCGGTGGCCCCGGTGACCCAATCCCCGCGTCGTAAATCGCGCCGACGTTTGTGTGTTACGGAGTCGGTTGGTGATCGCAACCCGCGGCGGGGCGGCGGCGGGGCGCCAGGCAGCGAAGACGCCGCGAGTCGCCGCCCGCGATAAACCTCACCCAAACATTGGCCTTGTTCCGCGAGTCGGTCGCGCTACTCGGCGGGGCGAGCGCGCGTGCGCGCCCCGACCGGGAGCGCGGCGGCGCCAGTAGCCAGTCCCCGCTGCAGTCGATAACCAGAACCCGGTCGGAGGCGGCGGTCTGTCCGTCCGCGAAGTCCAGTACCAGAGTTGTCCCGCTCGTCCGAGGAGTCGTCGTCGGCGAGCCCAGTGAGAGGGAGCGTTCAAGTTCGAAGCGAGTCGAGTGATGGCGTGGGGTTACTGGAGCGCCACGTCGGTGAGCGACCGGGGACGGTCGCCGCGCCGCGAGAAGGACAAGGCCGCGCTGGGACCGACGTACCAGCAGGTTCAACAGCCGGCGCCGCCCGCGGCCCCGCCGTCGGTGTCGGGCCAGCAGCAGCAGCAGATCGTGGAGCCGCAGCAGCTGTGCACCTCGGGCCTGCAGATGCAGTCGGAGCTGCTGGACGACGCGCCGTGCGGCCGCATGATCCAGGGCACGTCGTTCTACTCGTACTCGGCGGCGACCGCGGCGTCGGTCGCGGGCCGCAGGTCGGCGCAGGAGGCGCCGGTCGCGGGGATCCTGGGCCGGGGCGGCGGGTTCCCGCCTTCGCCCGGGGGCAGCGACTCGGTCGAGTACGAGCAGCCGAGTTGCGCGCAACCGGGCGCGAGCTACCTGGTGCCGGACACGGTGAGCGCGTCCTCGTCGCGGATCAAGTTGTTCCGGCGCGACGACGACGAGGACGACGAGGCGGACGACTCGGAGGTGATCTACTCGCCGGAGCTGGTGCGGGGCTACGGTCCGGGCCAGCCCGGGCCCAGCGGCTGCCTCATCCACGGACCCTGCGCGACGGTGGACCCGGCGCCGTCGGTGGCCTCGTCGGCGAACGAGGACCAGCCCGTCGGCGGCTCGCAGTACTGGCTCAATGACATCACCTGGGGTAGGTCCAGCGAAACGTGGGAGGGACAGTAGCGCAGTTCGCAGACGGGATAGCCCGCACGTCGTCCGCCAACTCGGATATCCCTTTCTCGGCGATAGGCAACGCACGCTTCGACGCTCAATAACCGTTGTTGTTACGTAGTTCCCGTGGGATCGGCTGGGTTTGGTTCTGGGGGAAGATTTTGCCTTATCCGGGGGGAGAGCAGCGCGTGCCAACGATCGGTGCCTGCGATCGGGACAAAATTCGGGCGCCAGTTTGATGTACCGTCGGCGACTTAGCTAGTCCATTGTAGTTAGGAGCGCAACAAGGGCCGTCGATCGCGGGGCGCCCTTCAGGTTTACTAAATGGAAACGCGATGGGCAGGTTACGCGGTCGGGGGGGGGGGGGGTCGCGCCGCGAGCGACGAGTCGCCCTTCAGTTGGGTCCCCGCGCCTGGCGCGGGCCCGCCGCCGCGTTATCGACTCGTTCCTCGCTGCGTTCCGCTCGTCGACCAAATATATATATATCCATATGACTCTATATATATGTGTATGTTCCTACGATGACAAAAGTGCGAAGAGGACTTGAATAAAGAACGTTGATAACGAGAAATACTCAGCTGTACAATTCTTTATAACGGCACTACTCTTCCATCGTTTTTCACTTAGTAAACCGATGCTAGTCTTTGATCCCTGCTTTGATTACGCTTCATTCATCATGTCTCATCTCAAGTCATCATTTCTCGTAGCCGCGAGAGTAGCGCTTAGTTGTTTTGCTCGCTTTTTCTTTGCACTACTTTAATCCTTGATTTTTTTCTTTTTTTGTGTTTTTTTTTCGTTTTTTTTTTTCTTTTTTCGTTCCTTTTTTTCGCCCGTCAACTGGCCTCAACCGCCGGAAGATCCACGTCCAGTATCGGCCCGGTCCGCCTGCAATTCAGTCCGAGTTGCGTCGCGGTCCACGGGTAAGTATCAGGCGCCATCTTGCAGCAGTCGGGGCAACTGGTCCAGCGGTGCCGGTCGGCCCGATCGGTTGGCGATCGTCCCACGTCCGGCCACGGTCCCGAATGACCACACGACACCCATTGATTTTGTTGCCGTGATTTCGGCAGGCCAGCGCGGCTTGCCAACGCGCGTTCGCGGATTAACGGCAATGGTCCGAGCTTCGGTCGCGGCGATTAATATTCATGCGCGCCGACCTCGCCAGCTGGTATGCGGCGTGTTTTGGTTTTTTTTGGTTGTTTCTTCCTGTTGGTTTTTTTTCTCCATTTTTTTTTGTTTTATCTTGAATTTTGTTGTGTTTTAGTTTCGTTAGGTGTTCGCGGTCGTCTTACTGGGACTCGTAGGAGTACGTTGGGTCGGTGATTGGTTGCGATTTTTGTCGATAAGACGTTGATTGACGGAATGGTCCGTTTTTCTTTTTTGGTTATAATTTGGCCGACGATGCGTAACTAATTTTGGTTAAATTCGGTACTATGCAAGTGTCCGAATATCGCAGTCAAGGGACTTATTTTGAGACACACCCGTGTCTTAATGCAAGATATTTTTGGATTTTATTAAGTCATTGGGGTTCCAGGTTAGATTGGACACTTTCGCTGAGATAAATATTATGTCGAATTAGTGTGTGGGTTGATTCAACGGATTTTTCAATTTGGCAAGAAATTTATTTAGAAGTTTATGTGTTCGTGTTGGTATGATATTGTGCGAATGTCGAGAAGTTAAAATCTGTATGAGTTACTATGTCAACGTACAGTTTGTACAGGCATGGTCGTTGTTTTAACAAATAAGTTTACGATCAATTTGTATTCGGTTTAATCGAATCAAATGGAATAATTGAAAATTATCTCAATAAGTAAATTTTTCTTTTACTGCAATTATGTCTTAATAAAAAAAATATTTAACCGAGCGATGATTGTTAATAAAAAGTCCGATTTACGATTCAAATTCTTTCACAATTAGGTTACAACGTTCGGTGTACAATTAGACAAGAATTGTTTTAAAAATTACTATTCTGTTTCATAAAAATGATAAAATACACAGTAATTGTAGGACAAACAGGACAAAAAAAGTTTCATTAAAAAATACTGAACTGAACAGAAAAAACTTTGAGTAATTTTTATATACTAAATACATAATAATAATAATAACAATTATTTAATTTGCGAAATACTTTTTTGCTACAAAAAAAGTTTCAAAATAAGAAAACAACCATACATATTTATGGTGTCGAATCTGCGCGTTTTAGCAGCGCGATAGCGTTGATTATTTTGGTTATAATACCAAAGATAACTTTGGTTATTTTGCTCGAAGTCTCTTTGGTTACCTACTGCGCGATTTTACGGATTTAATAAGAGCAACTTTATACGTTCGCAGGCGTACACGCGACACGGACAGCCGTTTGGTTTTGGTCAACGCGATAGCTGGCGTGAAAATAAACACGCGATAACAAATAAAACCGCGAATTGTATAAATGACGCTGTATAAACGATAGCCCGATTGATCGCATTCCGTTGCAATCGGGTGCACGCCGCATTGAACCGCGTCGCGTGATTGAATAAATTATTATTTAATTAAAGACGCGAATTAAAGTTCGGTAGTTTATTATCGCGCTCGAGAATTTATCCAAGGAGGGTAATTAAAAAAATTTCAAATACTCGTAATTATCGCGTTCCGAGTTAATTTATAATTTTAATAGGAATGCAAACAAGATGGGTATAGGAGCTGCGCGAAAGAAACGCAAATATATATGTTTATATATATATACATATATATATATTAGTTTATTTGCAAATTTTTCGCTCGCTTCCGCGACGGTCTATTTTTAGAGAACAATTATTTTGCACGTAATTTCATTTAGTTTCATTACGAGTATATATATGTATATATAAATATATATGTATAATATATACGCTTGACTTATTCGTTATACATTCGAGACCCCGGTTCGTTTACTTTTTATGCAAAACAGTTGTCAAATTTGCAATCAATACCCGCAGATATTTTCCGGCGGCCGAAACGCGCGTTCCCAAACAAACGACCGCCGCCTTGAATACGTCCAATCATACGGACGGAACGAAAATCGACCGGATTATAATTGAACGAAATACCGGCGCGGCGTGAAAACCGGCGACGTGCTGTTTTCAATGCACGATTTGCGATTGCACGCAAAACACGAGACGTTAACACCGAGACCCGAAGGATAACACGAACACCTGAAATTTGCGTTCGCAAACAAGCAACGAGGATACCGCGCAAGGAACGAATTCAATTCGCCGGACTGAACGCAAGAAACAGAAGTGACGTGCTCCGTTTGGTGTTTCAAGTCGGCACGCGTGAAATAGAAACCGCGGCTGATCGCGTAGTTCAATTCGATCCGCTTCGTTTCGGTAATGAAATTCCACCAGCGCCATTATGGCCAAAAATAGCAATGCATTTTTTTGTTTTTGTTTTTGTTTATGCGGTGAAATATGCGCGCGTGTCTCTGGTGCGCCATTTGTTTGCAAACAAACGACGCACGTGGCGTTTGTCTATGGAAACGCGTCGGACAATTTGACGGGTGCTTTTGAGTGAGACGAATTGCATCGGTGGTTCTTTGGCGGTTTTAAATCAAGCCGTGAAGAGTGGGGCGAGTCGTTTCGGTTGCGTTTCGGCCGGGCGAGGACCAATTCTTGCCGCGCTTTCGAGAAAACGATTGCGCGAATCACGCGCGCGCGAGGACCCGACGGAACTTTATGGTAACGCGCGAATAAATCGTGATTAAGTCGGGCGCGCGTTCTTGATTCCGGCGCTCAGAGACGAGGATGCGAGGTGCAACGTGCCTAAACCCCGACGTGACACTGATACGAACAATGCAAGCGTAATGACGGCGGACGCGTAATTGC
The DNA here is from genome assembly GCA_022817085.1 of Psilanteris sp. ZL-2020. Lineage (NCBI taxonomy): Eukaryota > Metazoa > Arthropoda > Insecta > Hymenoptera > Scelionidae > Psilanteris > Psilanteris sp. ZL-2020. The sequence continues at coordinate 2,626 of JABFQC010006492.1, read as the reverse complement.
GTAATTAGTTAAGGGACCGGCGCGCGTACTCTGGACGGCGATCGGGGACGATGTTGATTAGTGTTAGGTAGGGGTGACTTTTGGAGTGATTTGGAAAAGTAATGTAGGAAAATTGTATAGGAAGAAAAATAGTCTGGAACGAATTACTACATATATATATATATAAATAATAAATACCATAAGGTGTATACCTATATTCATAATAGTTATAGGTATACCTGCAAAATTACTGAAAGTTCAGTAAAAATAATTTTCAAAACGCAGTAACTCATGGACAAAACAAAATTTCAGTTAGAAATTACTGAACTTTTCAGTAAACACTTATGAATGTTTGTAAATATATACCGAAAATTCATCAATGTTTACAGTAAAAGTTTGTTATTTTCAGACTGAATTTTTGTTTTGTCCGTGAGTTACTATGTTTTGAATAATATTTACTGAACTTTCAGTCATTTTTAATGCAACATTTTTCTGCGTGTGTCATGAGTATGGATTTTGGTTAAGTATGTAATTTAATACTGACCCATATATATATATATATATAATATCGTACAACTTGTTAACCTGCATAATTATGAATTGAAATTGTGTAGATTTTTCATATATTGAATAGTAATTTTATGGTGACTCTTAGTATTTTCAAGTATGTACAATGTTTAGTATTTATGTAGTGTAATTTTCTATATATTATTTACACTTCTTAGTGTATACACGGAGGACAATATAATTGGAATTTGAATAATTAATAAAGGAAATTGGTCTTCGACGGGACAAATTTCAAATTTGTAAGACAAACTTAACAATTTTATATAAAAAATTTAAATATGAATTTGGACTTAACCGTAGATTTTGCTATGGTATGTGAAAAAGTAAATTTTCATATAAAAATATCAAACTTTATGATTTTTCGCTTAAAAGTCGGAGTTTGAATTAGAAACAGTACATTTTTATATATGTAATTTTTCTTAAATATTTGAGGTTGGAAAGTATAAGATTGGTTTCGTTAATTTCATTTAAACATTTCAAATCTATTTTTTAATATTCAAATTTTGTAGCAAATTTTAATATACGATATGATATTTTCGATATGACAAGTATCTCACACATTTTGTTATTTTTCATAGTAAATTGCCTAATATATATATTTGTGTGTGTGTTGCAAGTAATATAGTTTTAGTTTGAGAAGAATGATGTCATTTATTCATAGGCGGAGAAAAATATAATTGCAATTTTACTAGAAATTAAATTAAACTGGACTTATACTTTTAAACTTTAAAGTTGTATTATAAATGGTAGTTAGAATGTTGCTTAAATCGGTATGAAAATATAACGTTTATGCTACATTTTTATTCTATAATTTGTAAAAAAATTTAAACTTTGAAAGGATAAGTTTGGTTTCGTTTATTTTTATGTAAAAGTTCAATTACATTTTGCGTGCGTTTATTTCAGGCTGTGGTTCGTATTGTATTTAGCAAAAAAAAAAACAAAAAAAAAGTATTTAATATGTTATGAAATGGTAAAATGTTAAATAGGAACTTGGGAATATGAAAATGTTTAAAAAATCGTGAAAAAACAAATGAGTATAATTTTATCGTATTTAAAAACATATTAGAAACAAATAAATGTTTAAATGACAATACCAGATTTTTAAAATTCGACCTGTTTTTAAAATTTACATTTTGAAAAATGACAATTTCTTGCTTCAGCGGACTCTGTTGATTTATACATTTCATACACAGAGAAAAGTGCAAAATATTACTATATACTTTACAAATTTTACCTTAAAGTATGGTCAATTTTACCTAAAGTGCGGTAAACATTTTTTCAGGTTCATAATATTTTTGTTTATAATATATCTGTTTATGTATTTGTGCTTGCCTTACCATAAAGTATAGTAAATTTGTGTTATACTTTTTTCTCTACACTTATTTTTTTTACTATATTTTTAACTATAATTTATATATATCTATATATATATATCAAACATAATATAAACGTACTTTAACCTATGCCTTCCATTTCAATTCACGACGCCCTTAACCAGAACGTCAAATTTGCGGGCACAAATTTGCAGGACACCGTTTAACCGGCGATTAAAAGCACACGCCGAGCATTGCAACGGCGAAGCATTCAAAAAGAACATCGCTCCGCGTCTTATCAAGTCTACTCTATATATCTCGTTCGTCTATATCCTAAGAATGTTATGAATTTTAAACTCACTCAAAACTCGAATTAAACCGCATTTATAAAGTTTTTCAATCTATTCCCGCGGTATCGCGGTCCTTTGGACGCACGCGAAACTGGCCCGTCGGTTTGTTCGATACGTTAATAAGCCCGAAAGAATACGCCCGGATTAACATTCATTTTCGTACGCGGCGGTTGCGCGCCAACCCGCCCCCACCCCCCGCCCCCCCCCCCCCCCATCCCCCCCCCCCCCCCCCCCCCCTCCCCCCCTCCCCCCCCCCCCACGCCCCCCCACCCCCCCCCCCTCCCTCTTCTCTCACACCCGTCTCACAATCTACGAGAAGGCCAGGTCGTACTATGCACTCATTTATCCCCCCACCTGACATAATTCACCTTATTCGCGCATATTATCTCGTCGCATGCTACTTATATCACTCCACCA
>JABFQC010006491.1:0-10736 GCA_022817085.1 Psilanteris sp. ZL-2020 | reverse complement strand
TCGTACAGCAATTTGAACTTTATATATCAAGTAAAAATTATTAATAGCACGTAAATTCTCGTTATCGATTATCTGATGAATAAAACTTAATTAAAGTTGCAAAATATAGTACATACACTCTGAAAAAAATAGACTATTGAACTAACAGATTAGACTTTGCAAGCCACGCTCTAGGACTATTGCCACTTTTACAGTCAAATGTGCCATTCATACAGTTCTGGAGTGTAATTTTAACAGTTTATATTCAAATTTTATGATTACGAAAAAATGTATCCATAATTAAAATCAAAAATCAAATAATAACATATTTCAAAAATGTTATATTTTTTTTTGAAATATAATTCTGATATGTAAATCTAAATTAAAAATATATCCTCCACATTTTGAAGTTATATGTGTATAACATTTTCATAAGTGATAGCATTGTAATTTTATTTTATTTATTAACATTATTCAAAAAAATTGAAAAATGAAACATTTCATGAAAGTAATATATTTTTTTTTTTGAATATTCAAATAAGATAAAAACATTTATTTAATAGTTAGCAAGTCAGACTTTCTCATAACACTCAGCAGTGTTGTAGAAATACTTCCATTTTTCCAAGTCCAGAGTGTACAGTCCAGGCTATTGGCTCAACAGTTTGTTTTTACAGTGTAGTTTTAATTGAAAAAATAGTTTTGATTTCTCGGAAACTATGAACATGTTGAATGTTTTGTATAGATTTTTATTACAATTGGATACATTACAAAAGAAAATATTATTTAAATCTATAATATGTGTGTTTCATTTATTAAATTAATTTTTCTTCAACTATATATAAGTATAATGTTTATAGTTTTAAACCATGCGTTGATAGTAATAATGCACAAAATCCTTTTTTAATGTAATATTAATATTAATACTTTTAGTTATTCTTAAACACGCCATTAAAACATGCATAATGGTAAAAAATTTTAAACTATTAGAATTTCTATAATATCTATAATGTTTATAAAAATATTATTATATTACTGATTTCCGTTGAAATAACGATTTTACGTTTTGTTGAGGGATCTTGATAAGCAGCGAATTATATCCGAAACTTAGTCAACAAGCTTTGAGAACTTTACTCGTTCTACTGAAAAAAACCCTTCAATTTTTGTTGCTTATTTACATCCTTTTACTCTGATCTTGTTGGATTTAATATTCGGTTTGTTACTATTATATAACGACACTGTGTCGATGAAATACAACTCTTTTTCTACATAACCAATATTGAATATTTTGTGTTAAGTACTAGGCAAGTTAAATATTAACATAATTTATTAAAGAATTCATTGTGTTTATTTCTATGAATATAACACTTTTATACTATTTTTAAACAATACAATATATATTAAAGAATCAGAATTTTTCTTTACTAATGTTACTAATGCAATTTATATTTCTTATTTTGTTTAAGTTTCTAATCTTTTCAATTGAAAGTTTCGAAACTCTTGGTTTAATATATTATCAACTTTCCATTTTAAACTTGATATTCAGTTTTGTTAGAACTAATTTGATTATATTTAATTACATTATGTAAATCTTGGTTAAAGAGGAGTGATAATTCTATCTGCTTGAAACATTTTTTTTAATTTTATCACTCCCTATCATAAACAGTACATTACAAATACAATTTGTTCATTGATTTCATATGTCTATCCAATTTGTAGCATAGATATGACATTCATGTCAGTCTGGAGCATTTGCGAATGAAAATAATATCTTAATACCAAAACCAGAATATCATCGAAATTGAGTTTATATCATTTTTATATTCTTTGCACTTTAAGACGTATTATATTTTTTATCAATAAAATTATTCTTTGTGGTGAACCAAAAAAAGTAATTTATAAAATACATGTTTATTATTTTAAAATTTAACATCGTATTTCGGTAAATAGTTTTATTAAAATATGCAGATTTCTGTAATGTTTTAATTTAATTTCCATTTATGTTGTAATATGTAGGGTAAATAAATATATATGTTTGTATAAATATTAATGTTAATTGAAACATAATTTATTCTACTGAAGCAACATTTACACAAATCTAAATATACATGGAAATGTCACGAAATAAAACTGAACCCATATTTGTTAAATGTCGGTTAATGAAAAATTCTTTTGTCTTTTTCTTTCGGATTAGTTAGTAGTTTATAATTTAAATCGTAGACTTTAAATTGGAAATGTGAATTATTTATATAATTAAAGTTAAATACTATTTGCAAGTTTTTGTAATACGAAGATAAAGGTTTTATGAAGTCAACTGTGTTGAAGAAATGCAGATTATTGAATATAAATGTTGAAGTTATTAATCATGGTAGACTTCAGGCTTATAAAAGCCATTTAAAATCTTTTTCTCTACTACCAACGTTTTTATCGTTTGAAATTTTCACTTGACAATATTTCACTTTTTGAATCGTAACTCATAGTTAAAAAAGCTTGAATCATACTGAGCTTTCTGAACCGATTTTTTATTAAATAATTTGTCAACTTGTTTATTACGTATTAATTCTAGGAAAATGACGTTGAATATTTAATTTCAAATGAGTTGATATTGATATATGTTAATTTAAGAGTTTATCTATCTTTTGATTGAAAAGTGGGTTATTTGCATGAAATAATTATCTATTTTCAGAAAATCAGTCTGGTGCTGGAAATATTGTCAATTTTACACAGTTCGGTTTGTTTAGGGCTGTGAGAAAGAAGTTTTTAATTATGTATTGAAAAATAGTAAAAAGAATTCACGAAAAATTACTTTATCCTTTAAAGCTGTATGAAAATGAAAAGCATAAGTTCAAAAAAATGCACACATTAGTCAAGAATGAGGCGTGTAATTCGTGGTAAAGTATATAAGATATTGGATTATGAATGATACTAAAAGATATAGGTTATATTTTAGATGAAGGAGTGAAAGGAAAAAAGTTATAAACAAAAAAGAAGAGGGTAAAATAAATTTTTAAAGATAACGAGCAAAAGCGTGGAATGTGAGGTTTTTCTTTCCGGGTTATAACGATTCTTACTCGCCGTCTTGAGGCAAAATATTTAGAATAAATTTTATTTCTAATCACAAGGGAATTGTATGTTGTTATTACAAACAAAATGGAGTTGTTATTATTTGTATGAAAAAAGCGTGTAATATATATATAAACGTATATAATTGAATTTTATAGGATAGTTTTATAAGTCTCTATTTATTTTGTTTTTATTTTTATTAATATATCTATATTTAACAAATTTAAATGCGGTTATATTTAGTTTTCTAAGATCTATTTAGTTTTTTTTAATCCATAAGTATAGTAAATTTGATAATGCAACAAATTAATTACCGTTTACATAGTATTTGAATATAAGAGAATGTATTATAATTGTTATATAAATATTATTTTTAACATAAGAATATTAGAAAATTGTTTGCTTAGAAGTCTAGTTTTATGTAAGTGTATGAACTGCTTATTCACAACAGACAGTTGTAGAATATTTGTAATGAATTTACGGTAGATCAAAGAGTTTGGGTGTATAGTTTATACCCAATGTTATATACGAACAATATCGTAGGTAATTACATTCTCTTGGTCGTATAATCAAATAATTTGGTTTATTTTTTAAAGTTTCCATTTGATATATTACCTGGTTAAACAATACTTATTCTGTTGATTAACAAATACCAGCCAAATATTTCTGGTTATTCTATAATGCAAATAATGAATTTACTCCTATCAAATATGACCAAATCATACAATTGAATCAGTAAATTTTGTTTAAACTTTCGCTATATTTAATATAATAAAATTTTTGTATATCATATTAAATTTATATTTAATAATTATGTTCATATAAATATTTTTCTACCTCAATTTTATATACATTTTTTCCATTAACTTACATACTTTATAGTCATAAGGAAAATTAAATTTTTCAAAAATCCTTTCGTGCAATTGCGGTCATAATTAAGACTTCAAATTATGCAAAAAATTATGTAACACTGAATATATATAATTATTTATATATATGTTCTGTAAATCTAAAATGACTTTTTATATTATTATTGAAATGTGAAGATTCTAAATTGAGTAAAAAAATGAAATTTGCAACATAAAAATTAATACAATTAATTTTAAGATGAGATCATGTTTAAGATAAATTGACTGTGTATACATTTTTATATTTATTTTTGTATCAGTAGTATGTAGGGTTGGTTTCATACAACGTTTTTGGACACCCTTTATAATGAATAGCTTTATGAGTAAGTGAAGTGTGTAACCGGGTGAACTGTTCAATAAACGTCACCCGAAAGGCCGGTGTTAGTATATGGTAGAAAATGTTATTGGCAAAGTATTATATTAGTAATCGAGGCATTCAAATAATAATTAAATCAAAATAAATAAAATATTTATATTAAACTCAATAATCAATAATATAATTGAAACAGTGAATTAATAATATGTATATTTATATACATTAATCCAATTATTATATGCAAGAGAAATAATTGATCATTTGGAAATATTAAACAATACTTTTTCAATTATACGTATATTTTATTATATTCAAATCTGTAGCAATAATATTTATAAGCAAACGAGTTACGATAATAAAAGTATTAATATTTTTCTAGGTGTATTTAATAAAAACTGTTATAGAGAAGGAGTTATTTTTATAAAAGTTAAAAGGAATATATGGATTGGTAGGGAAATCAAGTCTTATGCAAGAATAACATGTCTGTAATGTATATAAATGAGATTCGAAGTGGTACTACAAACGGCTTTATGTGACGTTGTTCATTAAGAATTGTAAACCCTTCAGGCAATCAGATATTGACATTATGCATTTCCAATACCAACAAAAATTAAATTCAACTATTACGTTAATAAAGGATTTGCTCTGTGGTTTCAGTTAGCAATTAATTTGTAACATTTCACAGGTGACACACAAATCGTCGAAATAATAAAACTTTTTTTACAGTAAAAACATGAACAAAAGTATATTTATGCATTCATGTTTGATATAACAATTTGCCGCCAACTTTGTTTCTAAACAAATATTAAGCTTCAATATGAAGGTTTTTAAATATAACTTATTTCGTTCATTTTTTATACATTGTATACATATTATATAATAAAAAGAATTGAATTTTATGTGAATATTTTATATTTGTGTAAATGTAGAAAGCAAACACAAAAGAATTAAAACTGTAATATTAATGCATCAAAAGAAATTAAAACAACAAAAGGCAAACATCTGCTGTTGTCATCGTTGACTTTCAAATCTACGTTTTATATTTCTTCTTTATTACAATTTATACAATAAGGTCAAGTATTCTTGATGTTATTGTATATCTAAACGTTCGATAATTTATTAAAATCTTGTACATTCTTTCCTTTGGCGAATATATAAATATACACGTATGCGATGGACGTAGGAATAGTCCGTATGGGATGAAAAATTCCTGTTCCACAGAGAAATCCTAACCACATTTTGTACAAGGTTACCTAGTTGTTTAAGTTGTACTTAGTTAAAGAACTAAGAAAGTAACAATGATGGGTGATATAAGTGATATAAATAAGTGATATATAAGTGATATAAATTACAATGATGGGTCTGCAATTTAATCTGCTTTATTGCAAGATCTATACATAATCAGATTCTGAAGAAAATGTATATCAATGAAATGATATTATTTTAACAGTGTAAATAATTACCTTAGTTGCAGTTTTCCGACACTTCTGGATGATTAATCTGGATATATAATATATAATATGTCCAAGAGTTTGACAGTCGGATGTATACATGGACAGAATGTTGGAAAACTGTCACTTTCCAGCTTACCTGTACAATAACCAATCTATAAAAACGATGGTTTGCCGATATTAAAAAACGGCACATACATGGTCAAATCATCGCCAAACAATCGGGCACGATTGTTATGATAATTATTGTCAACACAAAAATCATCTTTCTCAGGTCTCGTCTCGGTATTCGTCTCGGTTTGCCGATCGTTAAACATTATTAGGTTATGCATATTAGGCGTTTCATCCCGATGGTTTACCGATGATCGCTTGATGGTTGTCATGCATGGATTAAGTATGACCTGATCGTTTTTTTTCTAAAAGGGGAGAAGATAGCTGAACTATGATAAAGTTGTATTCAAAGCAGGCATCTTTAAACGCGAACTTAGAGTTATCCAGATTGCACTATTTTTAATAAAAATATTATATCCAGAAAAGTAGTTTTTGAGGACAACTATATGAAGAATTATTATAGTGAAGCAAATAAAGGTTCATGGACCAGACCGTATAAAACTAGTGCCAAAGGTGAAACACTTTGCTTTGAACTTGTCCTATAATACTATAAAAATACTGTAGAAAACCATTTTCTAAAATATTTGGAATTAGTGGATCACGTTATTAATCCCAAGTAAAAATTTCTCATGTAACTCGCGAGTTACTAGAAATTTTATATACAAACTCTCTAGTAACTCACGAGATACTAGACAAATTTCTACTAGGGATAACATGATTTACTAATGAAGATATAAGGCTCGTTAGACAGGAAGAATTCCAGAGAGGTGCCTAATATGTTGGCGTCCAAAATATGTCTCACGCCCATATTTTTTGCAGTATTCAATAATTACATTCACTAGAGAGAAGTAGTGTATTGTGTGTACCAGATTAGAATAGTTCATAGAAGAAAGACGGTCTTGTCAGAAAATCAGTAAAGATTTAGTAAGGTCCATTCTACGGTTGATACATTCACGAGTTATGAAGATTTTGTAGCCATGCCATTAAACAAAAATTCCACAATGTTCCACAAGGTTCATTCGTTGAGTAATGATATAATGAAACAGTATAATAGAACAACAGTTGCCATCTGATCATAGAACACTGATGACATTGAAATAGTTGTCACAGACAAATGTTTAAAGAAAACAACTCTAGTTATGATATTTGTCATTGACTGCCTTGGTCGACGTATAAAATTCAAAATCATACATGAAATACGTAAGTGTATGGATTGAATTTACATTTTGATGAAAATTTGCGAAAGAAAGCGGTTCATATGTGCGTTACGAGTCGTAAAACTGAATACTGACTGACTGAATACTAGTAGCAATGTAACGTTATAACGTTATACTAACGTTACGCTAACGTTATACTAACGTTATGCTAACGTTATACTAACGTTATGCTAACGTTATACTATATACTATATATACTAACACGTTATATGATACATGCTATAAGCAAAATGAAGAAATAAAATAATGTTTAGTAACACCGAGTAATGTTTTAGCCTTTTACGGAGTTTATGCAAAATGCTATCCAGCATTGACAATTCGATAGTCCTGTATCGGACCTACAACATTAGTTTCAATTGTGGACAAAAATTCGACATTATTGGAAACGTTGATTAAGATCTTAGCAAACGAACGTCGGTGAATTTATGACCGTTGTCGAATTGTTATTCTAGAAGTACGAATACTAGCGAATAAAGTAGAAAGAATAGAGTCCGTTAATCGATGGCAAATCTATTGAAATGATTCACAGAATTCTAGGTAGATCCACTGTCTCATTCCATATATACATATCCAAATAGACCACTAGATAACGGGAAAGAGGATTATTAAATGGTCTGGATAATTAAGTCATGCATGTCGATTTAAGTACAACGATATTTATATTTATCTAAACTGTGAGATACATAATGTATATCTGCCTAGGTTTTACTGGTGAAAAAGAAGTTTTTAAATCATCAAGTGACTTCTGACGATAATATACTCTCGAAGTAGGAGACTTAAGTCAATACCATATATTACATCGCTCATTCTAAAATGTTTGCGATTTTATGCGCAATGCTATGCTAAGACGTTTTTAGGCTAGCGGTACCTGTTAAGATCTAGTATAATTAATAAAAAGTAGAAGAAGGATATGTTATTATCTATCTGGCGAAATGATTTCGGAAAGTTGTCCATCAGGATTTTAGTGAGTATGAATACAGATTGGGATGCACGTAGGCCAGATCTATTTATGATAAGATATTGTCAAATTGTTACAAAAATTAATAATAATTTACAAATTATGATATAAAATATGTAATAACGAAATATAAAGAATACATACCTAGATTTAAAAGAACTAATGTTTCTAAATATAGAGTAAACATTTTGTTTTTTTATTTCATCTATTAGTTTGGTACGTATATAAGACTGAATACATTGACGAACAAGATTAATAAAAGTAAATTAATTTGTGTAAGTACAAATAAAAAATTATCAAAATAGAAATATTTACTTACTAAATAAAATTTAAAAAAAAATCGTATTTCATTGAATTCGAAATTAAGTTAAGTATTAAAAACATGATAATATTACGCTCGATGTATTTGATTCTTCGTTTTTCTCCTTAAAATATACTCATTGATTTAATAACTATTTACCTATATTTTTAGACTGGTGAACAAGTTGTAAACCGTCTAATCGTTAAAAATATTCAATTTTCACTTAAACCGACATTGGTATGTCGACAGGTTAATCTCGTAAGCTAAATATTTAGCTTATAATTATTATAACCTAACCTACTTCACTATTATGTATATGTACAAATTTACATAATACATAACGTATTTTAATATATTAACACCTTCGTAGTGCACACGGTATTTAGTTATTATTATTATTCCAGGACAGAATAATTTTAAAATGCCTATTAGCTGAATAAATTTCTAATTGCTTGTCTTAAAATCGCCGTATACATAAAAAATTGTTCAATTTTGTTAATGATATTAACTGTATTGTAGTTAATGTAAATTTAATGTAAATTACAGAAAATCGCTAGTTATTAAAAAAACTAATCTTTTTTGTATTTTTGCAACACAATTAAAAATTATAATTTTTAAATTTGATATTCTATTATCATTACATTTTGTTCAATATTAATTAATTAACGGAGCTTTATAAAAGTCCTCCTTAAGAAGATGAGACAGGTTTTATTGTGAAAACAATTAATCAATTGGTTACCTTTAGTTTATTGAAAGTAATAATGGCACCCGACGTTGTTCTAATATTGTCATGATGTATTGTGTCAACATAGGGTAGGAACGTTGTTCATTACGGGACGCAGAGTCGATTCGACATTCGTCAGATATTGGTTTGTCGATGTTGGTTGCCATTGTCGTGACTACGTTGTATCGATTGTAAAGTCGTCTAAGTGTGGGCATTTTCTGCATGGGAAGTGATCATAGGTCACGCTCCGCTTAACGAACATAGATACAACTTATTCCAACTATAGCGAACTCATCTATATGCAGTTGATGCTGATCCTATCCGGAGGAGATATTACATGTATTATTGTTCTTGTACAGCACCATCACGCCGACGAATAGAGACGATTGGATCATATTAATTGGATTTACCATTATCAAATCACTTAAATTCATATGATCCTTACTGACTAGTTTGCCTTACTAAATAATTTATGGGGCATGATTTACAAGGAGGTTAAACGAACACTTTGATACAGGAAAACGATCTTTTGTTTAGGATCTTCTAAATTACCTATAGACTGAGAAAAAAATTTAGTAAAAGTGTTGTATAAAACAAAAATAATAAAAATTCTAATGTCACATTATCAGATATAAAATTATCTATAAATATATTACCTTTTTTCCTGAAATTTATTTTATTTTTTATGATAACTCATACACAATTTTAAAATGTGGCATTCCAATTTGCCTTACTTGTGTAGTATACAATACTTACTTAATAATTTAGTATAATGTGGACTGTCTAATTTTTCTCAGTGAACGCTTTTTCACAATAATTAGTATTATCCTTTTATATATTTAAGATAATTTTACATTACAAATCTATTCATTATATTTATAAATGTGTGTTCCTCCAATATTATTGGCATTTCTTATTAAAACTTATTTCGTTTAATTCATATATATAATTATATAATATATACATGTATATATTATATATTATATATTATTATTATCTTCATATTCTTTATTGTCAGAATAAAAATTGTTTTTTATCTGGATAATATAATAATATCCAATTTTAGTATGCATAATATTCTAAACCCATAGCAATTATTGAAAGCTATTATGTATTTAGATCACATATTTGTATTATATTCTAATTTTAAAACTTATGAAAATTAAAATGTTATTAATGCATCCTTAATATCTTAAAACATTATATATGTAAATTTCAATATATAGAAGAAACATCCAAACATTAAAGAATAATAAATAAGATTATACCTTAAAAATGGCAATTTTGGCCAAAAATGAAATGTTTTAAATTTGTTCAGACTCTGCACATCGACAACGACATCTAATGGGGGCATGAAAATACCCTAAATAGTGAGTTTAAAGTCATTTAAAGTCGAAAATGGCTGCAGTGAAAATTTAAATTTTTTGACGAATTAGACATTTCTGGGTGCCGTTAGCAAGTACTTCAATAACATTTAGAATACGCCAATGACATACACGGAGAAAAAAGTATAGCGTAAAATTACTATACTTTATGATAAAGCAGTCAAAAATGACAAGTATATTATATAATATATAATTTTAACAGTATATTATATAATTGTTTAACGTTTTATTTGGTTAATTTGTCATTCCATATAATAAAATTATTATACGTATGGTAAAAATAATCACAGAGAAATATTATGATATTTTAGAAATCATTGATATAC
>JABFQC010006490.1:0-10736 GCA_022817085.1 Psilanteris sp. ZL-2020 | reverse complement strand
CGCTATAACTAACAGCACATCTTACAAATATAAATAAAATCTTTGTATAATTGTTCTTAAATCAATTATTATTAGAAATTTAACTTTTTTATTAATATTACATTCTGTAAAATTAATAAATTTTCTTAATGGAAAATTAAAAAAAACCGTAGTCAAATTGACAATATATCAACTATTATAATAATTGAATATAATATAGAAAAGTGTCTTCATATAATATATGAAAAATCTACGACGACATGTTTATAAATAACTTAAGTGAATTTTATTTAAAATATTTGTTATGTTTAATATTTATAAAATTAAAATTAGACTTTATCAATGATGTGTTAGCATTATTAAAATTCTGTACAAGCATCTAACCGCGCATTAAAGAGGTTTACGAGCATTAGTTTCTCAAATTTATATCAACGTTATGCAATTATCATAAAGTATGAAATTTCTTATAGTTGAGCCATGAAATGATTTCTTTATATATATAAACGATTTAAAGCTGTATAACAAACAAAAATATAATTATATTAAAATACCATACTATTATAATAAGATTCGTCAATTATAAGTTCCGAAGGTGTAGTAAGCGTTTTCAGTCCAAAATCCGAAATTTTTAATACGAAACGTCCATCGATAAGACAATTGCAAGAATGCAATTTCCCATGAACCGATACTTCACTTGCATGTAAATAAGCCATTCCCTAGAATAATTCAAAAAAGGTATGTTATTAGTCGCATTAATTAACGTTTTTCATCTTACCTTGACAATATCGTGAATTAATGACATCCTGAAATTCCAATCCAATTTAATGGCTTCATTTTCCAGAACGTCTTTTAAAGATCCTTTAGGACAGTACTCCGTAAGGATCAGAACAGTCGGCGACGGGGTACAAAGACACGCGCCAACAAATCTTAATTCAGAATGCATAAAAAATTGAGAAATCTTTAGGAGACACGTAGGATTTGTGTAACACGCGAACATACCTCACGGTATTTTCCGATGTGACGTCCCTGACCTGTTTAATCTCCCATAGCAGTTTTTTTGTAACATCCACGACTTTCTTTTTTGTCACTTTTTTAATGGCCACTCTTTCTCCCTTATATATTCCTATTGTGGTGAATACAATAGATGGTGGGAGAGAATCGCAACTGCCTTGAGAGCCACGCCTTGCACGTTGTTCCAAACCATAATTCTAAAGTGAAAAAAAAAGTATTATAAAAAACTGCTTTATATCGTACGATATTTATTACGGTAATTGTATATATATTATATAAATTTTAATCGTTGAAATTATTTAAAACTAGCATTATTCCACCGTATAAAAGTAGTAATTGGCATTAAGTCAAAATAAATCCTGTTTTACGGTAAAGGATTGCAAAATGATAAAGAGGAAGGTTTTTCCAATAAATTATACAATTTCCAATGATTAAAAGTTTATCTATAAGTATATAGTTCTAGTTAACTTAATATCTTTGGTAAAGTAAGTTTTATTTACGTCATTATTATAAAGATGTTTCAACCTCCGTCTCAAACAATAAAGTGACAATAAAAAAACTATCTATTTAAGAAATCCTAACTACTCTAATCATAATCATACTACTCTAAATCTTAAATCCCAAACTAACTATAACAAAATCCTTACTATAGATATTGAATTGAAATTAAACGGGTACGTTTGCATTTTAATTATTTTAAGTTTAATACAATTATTATTTCTTCAATTTCACGTATATACATACATTAACATCCGATATAACTTGATGTAAATTAATTTTTGAAGAAAATGGTCTTCCAACTTCTAATAGTAATTCTTCCGGTCTGATCCTCCACGACATATTATTTAAATCAGCTGACAATCTGAGATGTCTTTTGCAAAAAAGAGTCAGAATAACATTACTATGAAATAAATCTAAATAATTGTTGTTGAGTGTAATATAATAACATTAACTTGCATTTTATTTACCGGTAAAGTACACAAGCAGCGGCAATTGTGGCTATTAAGAAAACTGCCAAGGCAAGGCCAGAGTAGGCGACGAACGTGTAGGTTTCTGTTCGAGACGTGCAGTTTGGATCATCACCCAAAAAGCCACATTCGGGAACATCTCTTGATGGGCCTTCCCTACCACCCGGCCAATGTAATTTCTTTCCAGGCACTGAACTGTACTGACTATTTTGACCCAAATAATGGGCTACTACTTCAAACCTGTAAATAATTTATTATTATGTCTATAATCTGAATAAAATCTAAACATTTGCATGGCATTTCATTTAATTATTTATTCATTCAACGCTATATGATGTTTAAAATAATTTGTATACGAAGTATATTAAAATATATTTACTGAATTTTAAATTTATTCAATTGAATAATATTTTAAATTAATGTGAGTTTCAAAAAACTGTTAAATTAAAACAGTTAATACCAGATGAAGAAAGATACATTAAATATTAACATGCAATTATAACATACAAATTTTAAATTAAGTTACTTCGCAAAATAAAAAACACCAATATACGGTTAAAAATATATAATATATGTGTCTTATTTAAGACACACAGTGACTTAATGAAGACGTCTAAATGTTTTAATCAAATGTAAATATAATGTCTTAAGACGGCTAGTGACTTAAATAAGTCACTTTGCGTCTTAAAAATGTTGCATTTAAGACACTTTTTTCTAGCAGTGTAAACATCAAACTATTTCGAAATCATTATAATTCGCAATGTGTTCAAATGCACACTCTGTAACTATAGATATATATTTAGATATATAAATATAAAATGTATTGGAAAAACTGAATTTCAAATCAATAATTTATCTAAAAGTAATGTTTGCAAATTGAATGCGCGCTTAAATATAATAAATTTAATTATAGAATATTATTCGTGTAATTTGTACTATCGTATTGATTTATCTGTTAACGAGACCTTCCTGTGATTGGATCCAAGTCAAGAATACTGTAATCAGCGTCTCTATCGCCATTATCATCGATCCTAACGTGGCCTGTGATACCGATGAAATCTCTATCCCACATTTTTCGGGTGATGGCGGTGCCATTGTATATGTCACCGCCATTTGATAATGTTTCATTTAATGCCATCCCCAATAAATAAACTCCATCATAAAAAGCGCCGATAAAAAAGTTGACCTTTGATAAAAGTAATTATAAAATACAATAAATACATGGACAATTTAAACCATTAATATATGTATCATATATTATGCATTTATTTGTGGATAATTATATGAAATATTCATTAAGTTTACTGCTAAAAACTCTACTAATTTTAAAATCTTTAATTAATTCAATTGTCTTTAATTGTTCAAATGAAAAATACAAGAATAAACTTACTTCTTCCCCGTCAGAAAATGTATAATTATAATCACTCTGGGCTCTCAGTTTAACTTTGTCTGCAAAATCTTGATAACGAGGACTAGTTGGTTGCAATAAAGAAACTCGTAATAGAGCTTCATACGCCTTCCGAGCTTTCATGTCATCTTCATCATTCATTGCCCAGTCATGGTCGCCCCAATAGGAACCCTACATTACGTACGATTATATTCAATAAATAGATCGGGTTACAATCGTTAATATTGTAATAATAAAATTTATTCATAATATCATTTAATCATAATCATAAATAATAATTTTAGTATATAATACTTGAAAAATTTCAACGTCAAGAAAAGCCCAGTCGCCGCGAGTCATTCCCAAGGCATGAGCTGCCAGCATAAATTTTCTAACGAGCGTTCCGCGAACACTTAATATCACCACTGAAAAATAGCAAGAATCATATTGCAAAGTATAATAACACATTTTTAATTAATATAAAATATATTTGTTTTTACTTTAATTATTTAAATCATATTAAGAGTATTTGTTTTTGAATTTATGTATACACAAAGAAAAATATTTAATTCAAATGTCCCGTTCGCTTTAATGACTGCAGGAATAAACAAGAATTCCATTAAATATTAGTGTAATGTGTAATGTAAAGTTGTCTCTGACGATGTTTAACTACGATAATATTTAATACAATATCAATTACGATTTCATAAATTATTTTTATTCTTCCTTGTAAGGCTGCTTGAACTTCGCTTGAATTTGTTTACTTTATATTCGTGTCCATTAAAGTCATCTTTATCCTGTTCACGTTTATTGCGTCGCCATTAAAATATTATTACTTCTAAATATGACTTGACAGTATGTTTTATAATAATTACGCACAGAATCTGTTCGTGACTTTGTTTAAGATAATCACTTCAATTTATCTTTAATTTAATCTTGGTAGGTTTTCTATTATATTAAATTTTAGTTTGTATATATAATAATTAAGAATAAATTATTTATGAAAATAATCGATATAATAAGTAAGTTTATAATTATATTAATTAATTAATTTATTTTATCAGTTCACTCGACACATATATGCTAATTATTATAAATAATATATATTGGTTCGAATTGGCGTATCGTTTTCATACGGTTCTTTTTATTCCACGCATATTTACAAAATTAATTAAAATATAAAAAATGAATATATAGTAAATTGTATTAAATGTTACAAAGTTTTCAAAATTTTATTTTTTACGCCAATATACGATATATTCATCTTTTTAATGTTCACCGAATATAAATAATGACTCACACCCTCTAATTATATTTTTTTAAACAATTCCAAATATATAATTTACCTCGAGCATACATGCTTGCGTCTCGCAGATAAAAATGATACAGCTCTTCTTCAGAATTTCCATCTAGTTCTCTGACAAATTTTAGAAGACCTTCTTTTCGTAAACCATATTCAAGATTTTTTCCCACTGTTAATGAAAAGAGATCCGATCTATCCAAAATCAGAGCTACGTGAGACCACCCAAATTCTTTGAATACACTTGAGAAAACCAGACGCAAACGGCATTGACAATACGACATACGAGTTAGTGTTGGATATCGGCTTTTGTCTTTAAACATACCCTATAAAATTTAAGCGTAAAACATGTTCTTAAGTATTTTTATACATCAAATTATTTTGAAAGTGATTGTCTAAATTGGATGGGTCTAAAAATAAAAATGTTTAAAACAAATTATATAAAATTTTAAATTAATCATATAATATTTATAAGACATTTGTTTGATATCAAATTTACACAAAAACTTACAAACGTATCTTTATATATTACGATTTTGTTTATAAGAAAATAAGAAAGAAAACTCGTTTTTTGGTAAATGGTAACCTATTTGCTTTTCATATATTTGAATCCTCCTCTAACTAAACAACATTTATTATGACTACCATAAATAGGATTGTCGATCCAGTTAGAAGAGCTTTCATCGGGAGTGGGTGTACATACGCCAACATTCTTTAG
The DNA here is from genome assembly GCA_022817085.1 of Psilanteris sp. ZL-2020. Classification (NCBI taxonomy): domain Eukaryota; kingdom Metazoa; phylum Arthropoda; class Insecta; order Hymenoptera; family Scelionidae; genus Psilanteris; species Psilanteris sp. ZL-2020. The sequence goes on along the minus strand of JABFQC010006490.1, from coordinate 5,373 downwards.
AAATAATCTTATAAAAGAATAGATATAAGTCCGCAAACGATACAATTTTTAATATATCTAATATATTAAAATAATATATCTATAAGTAAATACAACAACAACGTGCGTGTTAACTATTTCTAAATTTTTCAATTAATGTAAATCTGTTTAATTCTAAGATTAAATCGTAATATAATTAGACTTAAAATAATAGCCTGCAATAAATTTGAACTTTATAATAAATACTTGTGTAAGAAGATGATACAACAGCTATACGGTTATAATTATTCTCATGTAAATTTATAGTATTTGTACAAGTTCCTTAATTAATTATACCTTAATTAAGCACCATAAAAAAAGTAAGGTAACACAATCTTCATTTTTAATAAGTTTTATAAAGGAATAGTGTTCGAGAAAATGATTAAATAATTATATATTGTTTAAGCTCCTTCTAACATTTCCTTACCGATGAATCGTTTTTCCATTTATGTATTCTACCGAGTATTCCGGAAGTTACAGAAAGTTCACCTTCCGAAGGAGGCTGCAAGTTGATATTTCAATTACATTATTATTATTTAAATAGATATTAACATGAAATATAATTTTGAAGTGAAGTTATTTATATATATGAACAATGTGTTTATATAAATTTCAAATCATGCTTATTAGTATAAATTTAGTATTTAATAATAGAATATTGTTATTATTTTTTCATTTTAAAAATAAAATTTTACAAATTACTGCATAACATCATTTTAGAAAGATATATTATGACAAACTAATGGTAAAAATTGCAACGAAATCTTCATAATTAACCGCGCTATATATGGTGATCATTTTTGTTGATTAATATCGCCGTAGAATATTGTGCTGATATTATCAATTTAAAAGTATTTTTTTAATTTAATAAAAAATATATTTTATATAAAAACATCTACTATGTATTTTAAATATATTTTGATATTATCTTGTATTTATAAATTACAGTAGATAATAATATTTAAAAATTCAAGATCGTGTGTGTGTGTATCACTATAATGTAACAAAATTTTAATTTAAAACTGTAAATGCTCAACAAGCAGATTTATTCATTTTTTATACAATGAGCAATGTTCTTTATTATTTTATTAATAAATAAAATTAAATTTAAAATGATTTTGAATTAGCATAATTATATACGTGATATTTTTATTGAAAATTAAATCTAATAAATGTTTCTTGCTTTAACGCATAACGAAGTTTTTAATTAGTAAAATACAAAGTATATATTACATTTTTGTATGAAAATATACTGACGAAAATTTCTATTAAAATTTACTGTGCCAAAACAGTATTCTGATATGTATGTCAACACATAAAAATGACCCCTAAATATTGTAAACATTATTTCGATTTCCCTATAATTTTTACTATATTTTAACGGTAATCATTCTTTGTTGTCAAACATCGTATCGAAGTACTGTTTGGCACAGTAATTTTTAATAGACATTTTTCTCAGTGTAGATATGCCTCTTTTATTTTATGACTTTAAATCAAAATATTGAAGTCACTCAATATCAGTATATTAAATCATATTTACGATATGCTATTAAACGAATTTACATGAAAATAATAATATAAATAATAAAATTTACATGAAAAAAATAATATTGTATTTTTCAATAAAAAAATTGATCAGTACTAGTTAATACCTGATCACCCATTCCAGTTATAATTGGAGTATTCCAATAGGCTGCTAACTGAGCTACAGGCTCCAAAGCAAAAGCGCAAGCTGGACCTATAAAAGCTATTACATTATCCAAAAAATGCATATCTGCTGCTAAACCTGGGGCACGAGCTCCACTGCATGATGGGTAGCTATATATAAATAACAAATGTTTATATATTAATAATAAATTTGGAATTTTTGAATACTACTTTTATGTTATTTGTTTAAATTTATTGATGTAGACAAATACACACGTAAAAAAATATGATACGTATGTCTTAAATGAACACACTTTCATACACGGAAAAAAATGTTATGAAGAATAAAGCATACGTATAGTCAATGTAAATATAATATGTTTAAATTAACTATTCATTTGTTGACATCATCTATAGATATGTTTGTGCCAACCGTTTCAATCTAACATTTTTTTCGGTGTATACTGTTAAAAAACATATAATACACGTGTCTTATTTAAGATACAAAGCGACTTAATTAAGACACCTAAGTGTCTTTATACAATGCACAATATTTTGTATTAAGACAGCTGGTGACTTAAATAAATCACTTTGTGTCTTAAAATCGTGACATCTAAGATAATTTTGTCAGCAGTGTAATGTTACTTTTTTGCAATGTAACATTCAAAAAGATTTTTAATATGATTGTTTGCTTTTTTAAGCAATAAATAACTTTTAATTTAATATAATATATAATTTAATTATTTAATATAATTAATAATATTGTTTAATAATTTCTCCTTAACTATAATTTAATTTTTATTATATATCATCAAGTCATCATGGACACGAATAGAAACCGTTTAAGTGTTTCTATACAATTATTGTAATATTATAGATATAAAAATCACAGCAACATATCACGGCAAACATAACTATCAAGAAAGTATCTTATTGATTTAATATCTTATACATTTTATATGTATTAAGTAATATCATTTATATTTTTTACAAAATACACACGTAAGTTTTAATAAAATGCACAAAAGTACCTCGTATTAAGAAAAAGTTAAGATATCTTAACTGAATCACACATACCATAATTTTTATATTGATAACAATAAAAATGAAAAAATACTAAATATAAAAATAAAATTTCAAGAAAAATCGATTGGTATAAAACATATATTGCATATGCGGTGATAATTTTGATGTTTCAACGTCAAAAGTAATGGTGTAATATTGACGATATATACTCTGACGATAAAAGATTTATAACATATATACAATGAAACGTATAACATATATATGTTACCATGGCATATTATAATAATTTTTTGTGTCCATATTTAAATTTAATGTCATTAAAGTAGACTATAAAATGAATTTTACAAATTACAAAATCTTATAAAAGCAAAATTTAAATGAAAAAATTAGGATTTGAGCACAAAACTATAATCAAACCTTTAATTATGTATTATTATTTTAATATTATATATTTAATATTTTAATATTGAGTTCATATAACTCAAATTTTAATATTACCGAAAGAATTACGTTAAAGTGAATAAGATAATTATGCTTAATGATGAACAACACAAAATTAACATATCAAATATACCACTGATTATTCAGAAAACACTGTAATATAACTACAAATGGAAAAAATATATAACTAATGTCCATATTTATTTATCATCAACCAGTTTTAAGATTTTTTAATTGAATTTTATTAAGGATTGAACAATGGAAGAGAACAAACATATCCTGCTTTGAAATCTAATAAAGCTATTGTTGGGGAGGCATATGTATGTATCGCGAATCGAAAATCAGCATAAACTATGAACTACATTTTGGTATTTCAAATATATTTATTGGTATCTCATAAAAATCAAATAAATGTATTTGAATCCAGTAAAAAGCTTTGAGTTTTTTCCAAAGACTCAAAGACTTCAATGTTTCCTAAAAAACGACATGAAACTACACCGCCTTTGATCTTATCTGCCAATTGCGTTTTAGTCGATACTATATTGCACGTATTCTCATCTACATTCAATTATCACTCAAAGCTTGTTTAAATTATAAAATGTATAATCATATTATGACAGCTTTTATAAGAACAACTATTTTTCAGTATATCGTATCGATTAAATAATTTTGCATATTTATGTCAGATCGATTAATTTATAAAATGTGTAATGAATATTTATATTACATTGTATTTAGAAACGTATTACAATAGGTTTTTGTTACAATATTTATATTTTATATACTATCTTCATACGCTCATCCTTATGTGCTTATGTCCATGATGAATTGACTATGTAAAAATCGAACGTGAAATAAATAAATAAATTACATTTAAGATTACAATTAGAAATATATATAAGTAAAATAATATTGTCCACATTTTTATCTGGATATCGTCTATAAAGTATATATGAATAGGATATTTGAATAGATTTGAATTTTGATAGTCGTATTCATATCAACGACAGTAATATATAATAACGAAATAAGAAACATGTATTTACATTATTGTTATAAATTATATACTATAAAGTCTATCTTGACAAATTTTGAATAATGTCTGGGTGACAGTCAAGTTACTTTTTGGAAGTTGATAAATATTTATAAATTATAAGTATAAATTAAAATATTAAATTAAAAAGTTTGAATCCAGGCATATATAACATGCATTTATCTTATATATAGCTATAAGGCGGATGTATATATACAGTCACTATATAAATGATTTTCATTAATACTTATTATATTTATTATTTGAAAACCTTCAAGACAATTACATTCCATCAATTGTTAGTCTAAATTAGGGAATTATTAATTTAAAGCGTATAAAATGATATTACATGTATTCTACCTACCTATATCTATTTATTCTATCTATTGCAGCCGGTATAAATATTGAATTACTATTATATATATATATTATTTATTAGTAAAATCTAATAACCTTAATAAGTGTTCATTCAACATTATTCAATAATGCAAAGCATTTAGGACGTGCTTATTCAATGTTTGAATACAGTGCAATGTGTCAAATTATTGCTAAATTTGTTTATTTACAAAATTCAAGATATTCTCTCAATTTCTATACAATGTTTAATGTTATATATTTGTTTGAAATGTACAATTTGGTTTTTAAAATGGTATTTATAATTGGGGGCTTTATTTGTGACTGAAAGCGCCGATTAAACCAATGAACGGCATCAATGCAAATTAATTAAGAGAGTTGTGTGCGTGCATTGAAACATCTTCATAGCTGAAGTCAGGTGGAAATGTGTATAATCGCAGTACGCGCATATAATTGTCGACGCAGTCACGCATCTTCGAGTATGAACACTCCTGGAATTGATGTGTGTCAAGTACACTTGCATTGCCAATCAATGACATATTGTATCACACTTCAATTTAATTCGTATTAATGATTGCATATACCACGGAATTGACGAATATAATCAATCATAATTCCGAACGATGATACGTCCTATAAAACATTCAGCTTACAAATAACAATTTTTGGGATATTTTCAACTATAAAAACGCCGTTCGCGATTCAATTTCAAATTCAATCATCTACTGAAATCTAACGATAAAAGATAATGTCAAAAGTTCACCGTACCTGCCTTGTACTTTTCTGAGTTGAACATTATGATGGAAACCTAAAAATTCATTGACTTCAGCCAAAGCAAGATCGACTGCAGGACC
>JABFQC010006489.1:0-10738 GCA_022817085.1 Psilanteris sp. ZL-2020 | reverse complement strand
GTTGTATATAGTATAGTAATATAATATAGTAATTTTTATATAGTGATGCCATGTAAGAATTAAAATTCATTCAAAAAATACATTAACTATATTCAGATTTAAATTAACAATGTATACTTTGTTATTTCAACTATTTATCAATTGTTTCAAATAAAAATAATATTTTGATTAACAAATATATTCAACTAAGAAATATAATTGTTGTAATTAAATTATATATTTATATATTGCAAATCAATGTTTCGTTTAACATTGTGAAACGTTACAAGATAAAAGTGGAAAAATGTATGAAAAATTAGATGCTTTTGTTATCATTATTTCTTCATGCTTTCACTTCTTGAATCATTCTGTAAATATTTGTTCTAATAGTTTCTGAATTTAATTTAAAATGGAAATTTTTAACGTGTATATAAACTAATATAGGTATCATATCATTAAACAATTTTAAGTTTAAGAAGAAATAATATTTTTATTTATTAAACTAATCTAAGCAATTGCATATTAATAATTGTAACAATTATTATAGAAACATTTAATTTAATTAAAAACTAATATAATTATATATATTATATTATAAATTTACATAATTTGAATTATTATTATTATTAATCAATATTTCTTATTAGCGAATGAACTACTCTTATTTGTAATTAAATTATTAATATGAAATATGTTTTAAAATACTAATTAAATTCTGATTTATATAAATATATTTGTTCACTTTAAATTTGTGTTTTTGTATGAATAATAATATTCTACTTTATTATACTTTATTATTTAGTACTTACTAATAAAATATTATACATTGTATACACTATTTCAGTATACAATATACATTTTTATGAATGCATATGTATTTTAATTGATTGGTTTATTATCAATAAAACTTAATTGTATTTCTTATATTGTATTATTTTGGTAAAATTAAATCATATTCTAGTAATTTTACATGAGTCTGTTTGCTTTTAGTTCAATGATTAATATGAATTATTTAATTTTAAATACCATTACGGATTGATTTATTCAATTTACATATATTTTTTGTTTAACGTTACAATTAAATTTTGAATTTACGTTAATATATAACATATAATTGCCAATATTATTTATATTTAAACAATGTTTATGAATTTATCTTATTTTTAAAGCAATGTACTATTTCTTTGTAAACAAATTGTGAATTTTATGTTTCAAAAATATTTGTCATTAATTTACAAATTTTGATAATTAACCTATTTCCATTATCATGAATAAATTTCAAGAATTATTTAAAATAAAAAATAAAAAAAAAATTTCAATTTCCACAAGTTGATAACGTGCAATGTTCTCAATTTCTTTTTTATATTTGCATCACTTAAGACACGTACTATGTGGAATTACATTTTATTGATTCGGTGACGAGGCGAAACATTGGCATTAATTTGTTGAATTTATTTGCAGGGTAAGGGTGACACATCTGGTGGTTGCAGGTGCGGCGAGAACGGCATCAAGTGCCATCCGCAGTGCAATTATTGTCATTGAAATTATTGCCGGCTGAAACGCTTGAATGGTACCGCTGAGACAACTGAGCTGAAAGCCTACAATTTTTCAGATTTAATACGACGTTGTATGTTGATCACTTTTCTATATTCCTGTAATCATAATCGTAATCAAGACATTACCGTCGAGATTTCTTATTATCATGCAACATTTTATTGCAATAATGCATCCAAATGAAAAACTTTCTCTTTTATTTTAAAAATGGTTGTTTCTTTTGTTTAATCATAATAATAATACATTTAATTAGAAATTGATAATCATCGAATTTCACTTTACATTTTATATTACTATAAGACATTTTTAAACAAATTTATTATATAAATTTTCCACTTAATTATTTGTAAATTTAAATATATATACTACTATCAATTTTATATGTTGCATTCTAATAGTCATAACTAATCATATATTTGCAAAAAAACTTTCATTCGATTAATATGATAGTCAACTAGTGTATGGTAGTTTTTTAATAATAATAATTTCATATCATCAAAAAATTATAATTTATATTTTAATAATCAATATGTAAACAATTTAAAACTCACATTTATTAGAACATGTATTTTTTGCTACATTTATATTTTATCTCTGTTTATATTTATCTATTTTGCTTTAAGAAACAAAAATTTTCAATTAATTTATCATTTAAAAACATACTTATCCTTATATAAATATGTATTAATTTTAATATAAATCAACTTTATTAAAGGTAATAATGAATGATATTAAAATTTGTTTTGGCATGGAAAATTATAAATCGTATATATTCTATTTTACTTTTTCAACTAGTATATTAAATTTCATATATATTCTTAATCAAATATAAATTAAATAAATAATTCAATAATTCAAATTAACTAATTAATTTGTATACAGATTAAGATAAGACTATTAATGTACATTACTTGAAATTGCGTTATGGTAAATATTCAAATAAATTTTATTAAATATAAATTATTCAATAAATAAAGTATATTTTCTATATGACCCTTGTCCCTTTATTAAAATATAAAAATCATATTCTAGCGATTCAAATTAGTTTATATTTATTTATTCATATTTATACAAAATATTTAAAATATTTTTATATAATCAATGTTAATTTTTTAAAATTATTTTTGACAAATAATTATCATTGTATTATGGTTTATGTATAATAAAATAACTGTAATTAAAAGTTTTTCAAAGTGTATGAAATGTAGAAAAATGGAGGATAAGGAATCTAGAGATAAAATGAATATAAAAAAATGATTTTCTCACTAATCGTCAGTTTTTTAAATTTATTGTTACAAAATACTTGACTTAAAGCTTTATATAAATCTATAACGCTTATTAAATTATCGATATAGATTTAAATATAGGCACCGTTTAATCTTTTGCATCACGAGATGATTCATTTGTACCTATTTGCTTCAAGTGGCTTATCAGAGTTCTTTGATGATGAGTGAGCTGCCTATTCAAGTTATTTCCACCGGCCGATTGGAGGAGTTGAACCAAATTTACACGGGCCGTTGTTAGGTCTATTTTTCCATAATGCAAGAATTCATTACGGCTTAATAATTTATTTTCTATTACTCCCGCTAAAATTAAAACAAAAAATATTAAGTTTTTAAAAATATAACATTAGTATAAACTTAATGATAAGCAATAAGAAAAATTATTATTTTTGATATTTTTTATATAAATAGTATATATAAATTTTAGTTATTTATTATTAAAATTAAATAAATAAATAATATAGTTATTATAAATAATATTAACTATATTAATGCGTTAGTAATTATATATTATAAAAAAATATAAAAATAATATTTTTTAAAATTATATTAAGTTTCTGTAGTATAAATTATATATATATATATATATATAAAATATAATAAAATGTATAAATAAGATAAATTTCAAATATCAAAGAAAAGTGTAATTTTTATAATCTACTTTTCTAGGTAAACTTGAATGACACTATAATAATACAAAGAAATTTCTTTAATAGAATCACCACGGATAAAGTGAAAAAAATGTCATTCAAAGTTGTTGCTTCATGGAATTTCATTGAACTGGTTATTTCTAAACTAATAACGTCTATAAAAGCTATTGTCATTTATAAAACAAATTGTCAGTTTATTGTTTAATTAAAACCAATTTAATTGATGTAACAATATATATAGAAATAAAAATTCCTTTATTGAAAGAATCTTTATTAAACTATAATACAAAATAAATTATTATGAAGCAAAATCATATGATATAAAGGTAGATTAGATAAAAATTAATATGTGAAAATAACTCTATTATAGATAATAAATATTTTCATAAACGTAACATGAATAATTTTATGATAAATTAAATTAGAAATAAAATATAAGCAGAAATGTGCTAATTAATTAAAGTCAAAATATAATACTAAATATAATAAATTACAAATAATAATAAAAGGAAACAAAATACATACCCATTAAAGTATATCGCGGATATTTCTTCAAAATTTTCTCAAGCACTGTTACATTTACATTTTGACTAAAAATGCATCCAATATTTGGATTTGATAATGTCAATATAGGTTCATAAATTGTATCGTGTAATGCCAATTTCAAAATATTAGTATAATATATTTTTAGATCCATGTTTTCCTTGAACAAAAGGACTTTAAAATCAAATTCCGTTAATAGCGGGATAGAACTTTTATGAAGTAAAGCAATCATTTTTGCATTAACAAATTTTTCTCTGACTTCTTTCGCAATAATAACTTCATATGGTGATTCACACCTCATTATTTTCTTTTCATTTTTTTTCTCACAAACATCTTGATATGTTTTACCTTCGTTAGGATGTTTGTAAAAAGGTAAAAGATACCTCATAACTTGGGCTTTATAATAGAAATATGGTTTGGGTTTTTGAATATTTATCCTTGTGCGAAACCTTTTCTGTTGAAAACACAAGGTTCTTTGGATTGGTTGGTAAACTGCAATAATAAAAGTTGTTTAATTAGAATAATTGCAACTTAAAGTGAACAAAACAATAAATGAAAATAATATCAATTAATACACTAATCTTTTCAAATTTAATATAACTATAAAAAAATATTGTACTTCATACATATAAGTTTTATAGTAATTTAAAATGTGTAATTGTTTGTACTCTTATTGATATTTTATATTACATAAATTATTTACGATGTGTATATATATATATATATATATATATTAATAAATTAAATTTAATAAATTTAAATTATAATATATACTATTATAAATAATAATAATGTATAATCTGAAATTAATTAATTTCTAAACATTAATTAATTAATTAATTAAACATTAATTCTAACTTACAACAATATTCCCCTTGGTTGCATCAAAAGCCTTGAATTCTTGCTAGTTGTATTCTATTGCTTTTCAAGTTCAAGGTGCGTAAAAAACAGTTGATAACAATTAAATTTAACAGTAGTCATTGCTCTTGAAAGTAAGTACAAAATGATATATACAAAATAATATAAAAAGATCCGCAATTCTCGAAGACATAAGGCACTTTGGAATGAGTTTCCGTTCTATACAAATACAAAGACTACAAAATATCTTAAAATAAAACAATTTTGAATATCAATTATGCCACTGTTCATATATAACACTATGTATACCTCAATCTTCACAAACACACACGCACATTTATTTATATATTTATATATATATAAATATGTATGTATATATATAAAAAATATATATATACGGATATATATTTATATAATAGATATATATATATATATAATTTTTTTATATATAATTCGATTCATTGTTTAACCATTTAAAACTGTGCAAATTTGTCCTAAAGAAATTGCGCCTTTGTATTATGCTATGTAGTTAATTGTCCCGCTACAATAATTATTGCCCTCGTGTCTGGAATCCAAATTATCTCCAAAATTTAATGATTTTCTATTTTTTCCAAGACGCAGCATAGATCGAATACCCCCTTTTTTCCTGGATCTTTTATAACGTTCATCCAATGCTGAATTTAAGGAAGCTTGTTTAACATCACCCCTACTATTAGAAAAACCTTCTTCTTTGAAACGGTTTTCATCAGAAACTTCTCCATGACCATCGTCCACCAACCAATGCTTTCTAGGCGAAGTTAATTTGTTATTGCATCCTGGAATAGTATTTAAATAATCTGAACTAATATGTTCAGATTTCTTTTCATATTTTCGTCCATGAAATGTAGCTCCTTCTCCACTCAAAGGTTTCTTTTCCTTATTAATTTCTTCTTTATTCTCCTTCACTTCATCGGAATGTTTATTTTCTCGACTTTCCCGTAATTTTTTGTTTCTTTTGTAAGTATCAGTGCTCTTGGCATCTAAGGCCGCATGTCTTTTCTCTGACATGCTTTGTCTTCCCAATGCATCCCTAGAAAATTTGTTCGTCGGAGAATTTGGTTCCTCCAAAGAAAGTTGACTATCGTACGTAGGGTCACCAGAGTACTGACTGTCTTTATCTTCACAATTTTTTTTGTTTTCATTTGTGTCCTCCAATAATACTGTTTCCAGACGATCATCATGTCTTGATGACATCTTTGCCGTTTCTAACCAAGTTTTGTTTGTAGCAATGCAATAGCTTTCATTACGCAAGCTCTTATTATATTGTTCGGTCAACCGATCTATAACCGGGTTCCAGGACGTTGTTGATATTGCTGCTAAAAGACCCTCGTTGTCTAGAACGTCTGTTTGGGAATTAAGATTATTCTTCTCTTTGACCCTTCCCTCGCTAGATTTGCTGGAATCTGTAATATAAATACTATTAGCCGATTCGAGTTTACATTGCGAAGACACATTATCGATTAACATTTTCTCATAAGTGTCATATAAGGACATTCTTCGAGCAATTGTTAAGGAAATAACGCCACTTGATGTGCTGTTAGGCTTCAACATTGCGCGGCGCAGAGTCTCCATAGCATCAGAATTAGATAAGCCCAACAAAGAATCTCCGTTGACTTTAAGTAACTGGTCGTTAGTTCTAAGTCTTCCATCGCGAGAAGCGGCTCCACCGTTGATTACGCTCTTAATGAAAATCCCCAGATCCATGTTGGTTCCATTATCATTGCTGGTTGTTTTGCCTTTCACACTAACTCCTAGACCAGCTTTTTCTGAATCATGCACAGGAATGTCTAAAGTCAAAATAACTCTGTTTTTTTTGGGCGACTGGATAACGTCATCCAAACCAGACATAGGCACTGGTTTAAATTTATCATAAGTGTGAGAATTAGAATTTTCTTCCTTGGACTTTTTAGACGGCGATTGTGGCTGACTTTTCCAACCCTTGGAGTCATTCTCGGGTGCAACGTAAACATCGGAATTCGATGAAGTATTCGAACAAATTTCCTCTTGCCGAGAAACTAAAAGCTTTACATTTCCACCCAGAGGAATACTTCTTAAAAGCGAGACAACTTCCGCTTGACTTTTTCCTGTCATTTCCATTTTATTTACTTCAAGTAGTCGGTCTCCAGGTTTCAGTCGACCATCCTCAACCGCCGCACCTTTAGATAAAATATTTTTAATATAAATCGGACAATAGCCTCCAGCCGGATTATCACGCGTCGTTACACTAAACCCAAGGCCATTGCAACCTTTTGTGAGATCGATCTCGATCATGCGGCCGATTTTACGAGTATTCGCGGTCTGGAGCAAATTATAATTTGAGCAAGCGAGTCTCTTCGTAATGTCCTCGTTATCAGCAGATTTCTCCGACTTCTTTAAAAACTTGTCGTTCTTCTTTTTATGCTTCACTACTGAAATTCTTAAACAAGGCTCGTCCATGCACGTTCGGAAAATGTCCTGTACCTGGTTAAATGGAATGTGAAGAAGATTATGACCATTAATTTTCACAATAGTATCATGCAGGTCGACTTGACCATCTTTCGCGATTCTCCCAGTGGGTTCAATACCCTCGACCCTCAACCCTCTGTCGTTACCCAACAGATCATAACAAGGAACTACATGCAGACCCAATGGGCCGGCCTCATTTTTGATAACAATTTCATGTACCTCGCCAGTGTCCATCTGATCGTTACCGACATTCGGTATCTCATACAAGGACTTTGAATCCTGGCCCAGTGGTTCCCGTCGTCTCGACTCTCTAGGCAAAGACTGCGCGGAATACGGCGTTAAACAGAGCTCTCGGGTGGACAGAACATGCATCGACAACCGCTTAGTGCTCTCTCGTTTGATATGACTGCCTCTGTCCATTGCATCCCGGTCCTTTTGAAAGAAGTCCGGACTGGTGGTGCCCACGGAGCTGGCGCCATCGCCGCCTACGTGTATGCCCTCGTTGGTGCTGAAGTGCGCCAGGATCTGCTCGCGGTCGTCCGCCACGTCGCACAGCCTGTCGTCGGGGTCCAAAATGCCTCCGCCAGTCAAAGACGACAAACTGTTGATCGTCAAACTACTGTCGTTCTTGCCCGTGGCCTTTTTGTAACGCAGGATAGCCTCGTGCATGAGGTCCCGCACCAGAAACGTGCCATCCCCGCACGGCACCACGACTCGCACGTTATCAAAGCATACCGTCACCTTCATGTTGGCGCATCTGATGTTCCAGTGATTTAGCTCTGCAATCAGGTCACAATTAACCATCACGAATTCGTAATTGCCAGTCGCAACTGGCACCAATAAATAACAAAATTACAATGAATGCGCGCTCACGATTCGGACACATGAATCGGTTGTCTAAAAAATCATTACCTCGATCTGCAACTGCGTCGGGAAACTAGAACGCTGCTCCAATTTGGGCGCTTGGTGTTACACCTGGCCGTTCTGCAGGGTTGCTCGTTCGACACTCTGCGGGCATCCTTATCACGTCCAAACGGCCAAGCCGACGGATTAACGGCCAATGTTTGGCTCGTGTGCCATATCTGCGCAATGAATCACCGAAGGCGTAGTTTTGGTAACGATTATTGGCCGCAGAATAACACAACACACGGCTGCGTTACGCGAGACCTTCTGGGTGACTCTCGATATCACTTCGTCCGTGGCTTGGCCAAAAATGAACAAACCAAGCACTATGTCAAGCACATACAACGTTTCTACAATACTACAGACGCACTCACGCATTCACTTCATCGCCATTGCAACGTTTGGAGCAGGCTGGCGGCTGGATAAACTTTACTAGCGCTTGGGGAATTCGTAGGGAATGTTGATTTCACGTTGCAGTCTCACAGGCAGTGGCGCAGGGACGAAAACTTTAAAGGTCCCTTCCGATGCTCCGAAATCGTCACTCACGTTGGCTTTCTTTTTTTCCGTCTTTCATTCGACACTTTTCGCAACAGCAATGTATAATTAAATTATTCTCTAATTTCATTCGGTCTTGCATGCTTTTACTTTCATATTCCTTACTTTCTGGCAAAACAAATACTGGTATTTTAATTAATCATTTTATTTCCATTATGTTTGGTATTGATTCCAGAGAGTGTATTTAGATTAGACAATAATAAATTTAATTAGATTAGTAACAGGTTATTAACAAACAAAGGCAATATACGAATAATTAATTACCTTTTCGCCTAAAAATGTATATATGTGTATTAATTAAGATTTTACGATAGTAATTTTAACAACATCGATTAAAAATGTTTATTGTTTCATTAATCATGTTTGAGGATTTCTTAATGGTATAAAATAACAAACAAATAAATATGATTATTTTTATAATAGATAAAAAGTTAATTTTATTCTTAATAAATCAGATAGAAATGACTTTTGACGATTTAGAGTTTTGTCTAATGTAATTTAAATATTCAAATAAGAAAAACAACAACAAATGATGGAATTAAATTTATTTTAATTAAATTAAAAATGTTGAATTAAATATAAATCAAGTCAAACATTGATCTATAAACAGAATGACAACTATAATAATTTCAAATTAGTATACTTCACATACACATTAATCATATAATATATCTAATTTAATACTAATTTTATATTTTGTGATAAAAGTGTAAAAACTACTATTAATGTTACATTGGTAATATTTATTGTTAATAAATGTAAAATTTAACATAAATTATATTTTTAAAATGTGATAATAATTTTTTACAAAAATAATATAATAGTCAAGGATCAAATATCACAACATCCGCCCTTGAGATTATATTTCACCTTCTAATTTTAAGTTTATTAAATACACATTAATTATTTATATCATAATTGCTATTGCAAAATATTAACAAAACTTATTAAATAACTTATTTTTAATAGAAAAATAGATTATTAGATTTGTTCAGATATATATTAAAAGCACTAGTATAGCAGTAGACAGTTAAGAAAAGGATATTCGTGTATATGAATGCACGAAAAAGAAAGACACATTATTGCTGTCAGTATTTTCAAACAATTTTTAAACATACAGTCTTAGTTATTACAATAATACATTTCTACAATAATAACAATAATAATCAACAATATAAATTCCATTCCACATTTCGTTATTCATTATTGAAAATAAAAATACTTATTTAATAATAACCTTGAACTTAAAAAGCATCGCAACCAATTATGCATTAAGAAAGCGACCCAGATCATCATCTTTCACTTTCAATTTCGTTGAACATCGCTAAATTAAAATATCGCGTGTTCTCTCATTCCTAATTTTTATTCTTGTTTAAACTAAGAAACAAAGGAAAATATGAACCATGATGGACGACATTTCGTTCGATCAACAACAAATCGGCAGATTGGAATAGATAATAAAAAACAAAAATAAATGACAGATTTTCAATTTACCATATAAATTGTTTTTTACCTTTATTCAAAACAACAGCCATTTTTTAAATAAAGTGTAATAGCACTTATTCTCCACGCAAATAAAATTATTATTTTGCACGAAACTACACTCACGCCTTAGCAGGCATCCTTTTCTAACAGTACTACCAATGGTTGTAACTAATAATTTCGTTTCGTTATTTCTACATTTATATTTAATATATATTCTGTTGGGAATTATATACTTATACCTATTTATATATACCTTACACTTACAATAAATAAGAGTTTTTAAATACGCAAATATTTAGAAAATAATAATCATTAACTCAATTAAATCGCAATAAGCAATTTTGTTTTAAATATTAAATATACTATATACTATATAATGCCATTTATTAATTAATTAAATTTGAATATTTATATAATTTAAAAATAAATATTATGTAATAAAAT
>JABFQC010006488.1:0-10738 GCA_022817085.1 Psilanteris sp. ZL-2020 | reverse complement strand
AGAGCAAATACTTATTGTTTTTCAACATAGAGTCGATTGGCATCGTTAGTTTTTTAATATTTCTAAATTTAGTCCCAATTGTTTAAACAATTAATGTTTAAACAAATGGAAATGCCAAAAAAAAAAATAGGGGTCACTTTTTTTTTGTTCATGCTACGAATCCCGTATTCAGTTTTGGACCTTCATGCCCGTGGGAACCTTGGGCCTTAATGGGTTAATATATATTTTCATCTTTTACTAAAGCAGTAATTTCAGTACTTAAAGTAAACTCCGGAATGCACCCTGTATCCAGCAGTTGATAAAGTCACGCGGATAGTATATGTGCACACCGCTACGACTATTATTAAGCGCATCGTCATTAAATTAGTCCTTTTGCCGACATATAATTCTATGCATCAGAAAATTTGTATATTATTGTTTCATATGTTATTCTTATTCTTTTCACGCTGTCGCATTGGTAGGCCGTATGTTTCGTTATATGATATTAAAATTTATGTTTATATGTCTTAATAAAGTGCTTTTCTTTAAATTATAATCGAAAGTTTTTAGACTATTATTTCATTGCATTAAAAATATTTTATTTTGTATAATAATATTGTGTGTTAGATTCCCCCAACTCTTGTTCACTAAGTGGAGAATTATATTTATTTTCCAACAAAATATACTTGCACTTCTGTAATTTATTGAACATGAGGTCTTCAAGTAATTTGCTAAATAAAAATGAAAATTTAAATCTAAAAATTGAAGTTTGTTATTTCCAAAAGAATGTTATTTCCAATTGACAACAGGAGCTATCATAACATGAAACTTAATGTATTAAATATTATTAAATGTTATTATAAAATATATTTTAAAGAAAAAATATATATTTTAAACTGATTTGTAATATAGTAAAAAATGACTCATTTACACATATAGTTTTAATATTATAATAGCTCCGTTTGTCAGTTGGAAATAAGATTCTTTTGTCATGTAGTCGCATTGGCCATGCGGCTATAGGCTTTGGACTCCTACGTTGGAGTTTCCGAGTTCGATTCCTGTTAAATTCTAAGACATCGAGTAATTATTTTTTTTCATTTAGACATTTTTTTAACTTTCATGTCGTCAAATTTCCATATGGAACGTTTCTTAAGGAACATTCCACATAGAACGTTGCTTACGGATTTTTATGACGGGGTGGTTAATGTTAGTAAAGGTTTATTCGGAAAGTAAAAATCATTTTTATTAATAAAAGATACACTTATGTGATGTGAATTGTTTATCCTTTATTAATAACAAATATTATTATTTTCCGAATACCTAACCTAACATACTTTATTTCAATAAGTAACAATTGAGATAATTATGTGATGTATTTAAGACCAGTTAACTGATATTGTATAATGGGTTAGGCTACCTATTTTCATTCATATACTAAACTATTTTATTTTTGTTGGATATGTCACATTTGAATGATATTCGTTCCAAAATTACCCAGATAACATTTAATGCTCGATCATTATACTGGCATTAAATGTTCGAACATTGATTCTCGCATAATGTTAGATTCAACATTTTGTAGTGCAAGTATAATGATAACATAATACTCGCATTAATGCAAAATTAATGTTAGTTATTTGCAACCAATACTATGACACATCTGTCACGGTTATGTGAACATTATGCTAGAATTAATTATTAGCATTATGGTGGTATTGTGCATTAATGTTCTATTAATGCAAGCTAAAGTAAAACAACAAAATAATAAAATTAAAGTGTACCGCTATGCTTGTCATCGTTAAGCCGCTTTAGCCAAGTGATTCCGAACTTGGAATAACAAACTGAAAGTCATGCGTTCGATCCTCGAGAATTTTATTTTTTATTTAATTTTATTACGCAAGCATTAATCGGACATTAATGCTTGCAGCATAATACGAGTATTTAATGCTACCAATACTATGACACATCTGAAATGTTTATACTAACATTATGTTAGCATTAATGCAAGTAAAAAGTTTTTTATTTTTTTTTCTATCTGGGTATACTCTTCATCGAGCTTCCTTACTATTTTCAGAAAGCAACATTATTTTTCATAGAAAAAGCCTTTCGAAATTTTCCTTATCGTCTGCCGAACACTAAAAGTGCGACAATATGTAGACAACATCGCGATTGTATGATTTGTTAATTTGTTAAAAAAGAAGGAAGTGAAATGAGCATTGCCCAAGTATGAAAGAGATAAAACTAGCTGCTGTATCGAAACTCCAGAAAAGAGTGTCCTCTCACGAATCGTCGAACCTTAGCTCGACGAGTCGCTTCCGTGACCCTTGATTTTTATAGGTAATACTGACCTATTAACACTTATGTACGTAATGATATATGGTAGAAAATGGTCTGTAAAATTGGTCGCAAGTAAGTTTTTACTTCTACTTTCATTTGTAAATGCTAGTCAATAATGCTTTTCAATGAATTTGCTCTTTCAAAGGTATCGCATATTTAAGAAGTTATAAGTAAAGATTATTCTTTTGTATACATATTCTTTTTGAATATATATTCTGTGAATACACGAACTTTGGCTCGGTTATTTCTACAATTATAGAATTAAATTATAGATCCAGTGATTGTTATGACTAAGCATATTTACATATTTTAAATAAATATATGATATATTTATGTTACGGTATGTTATGCATTTCATTTATATATATATAATTAAAAAATATATCCCTGTATTATAAAAAATATATTTAAAATAAACAAATAAAGAATAATTGTATAAGATTCATTTCGACATGAATCTTATATTCCGATATTATTTATATCATTAATACTTTACATGTAAGACTAAAGAAAAATGTTATATTAAATTTATAAAAAATTTAAATGTTAACCAAATAATATAAATAATGTTTGTTAGAAATATAAAACAAAACTGTTATGCTGATATAGTGTGTCACTGTTTTTTAACGAATATTAGGCATCAAGTGTTTAGGTACTGGGAGTCATATTATATAATTCCAATTGAAAATATTCTTCTCAAAAGTTCTAGAATGAAATACATTTTGGAAATTCAGTTGCGTTTTGAAAGTTTATGGGAAATTCAAGTTCAAAGTATATAAACTTAATATTTTTTAAAACTGCCGATTTTGTTCGTTGTCTCGACTGTCACGATATATAGTTGTCAGGCGCGTATTTATTTAGACCGATTTTTCCTACTGTTGTAAGTAGAGCCGGACATTTTCGGTGTCTGACCCCCAATATTAGTTATTTTATAATAAATTTAAATATCCAAGAAAGTTATTTTTATCAACCAATTAATTTCCTTTTCCCATATTTATCAGTTTTCAAGATTATTAGGGTGTAATTAGTTATTATTATGGCTAATTATTATACTTAACCAATGTTACATCTAGGATTTAATATTTATTTAATAGATAAATAGTAATTATTTTACTCACTTATTTCGTTATTTAATATGTATAATATGAAATTATAACTTATTCCAATTCCTTTGCAATAATCAAATTAAAAGATAAAACATGCGATATTAATTAATATTTTATATTTATATTGCATATTAATTAATGCAAGAATAATGTAGCAAACCGTAATTCATAAACTACTTTAGCAATATACTAAATGAAACACTCTGTGCAACTGAGCGAATATTGCATCTACATGAAATTACTATTGTCGTATTCTATAAATAAATGAACGCCCTTCCACAATATCTCTGTGAATAAAGTAGTATATTTTTTATTCGGTAGATAAATTGTCATAACTAATATTATACATATAACCACTTATTTAATTATTGTCAATAAATCGATTATGTATAATAAATCGAAATTTTGAAAGATATTTATTTTTTACAAAAATTATAAACATTTTTAAAAATTGTAAATTGTATAAAATATGTTAATTCATCATACATAATACTTAATATTAATTTCGTTGAACTACTATTATCACGCTAATTTAACCTATTGAATGTAATAGGTAATTAATATATTAATATTATATAAGTATAATAAGTTAAAATATTTAATAAATTTTATAAAAAAATTGTGTCATGTAATATGGGTATGACTTATTAAAATTTTTAAGTAAAAACTATTAAAAATATATATAATAATAGTAGTGCAGTTTGATGTTAAATCAATAAAGACAATTTGTTATTACGCATTCAATTATTCAAGTAAAATAGTTAAATTTAATTAGTGTCATAAATGACAATAGTGTCATATGAGCTATAATGTCAAACATCGTTATTGTAATAATATTTTGTGTTACAAATATGTGTATTTGTAGATAATGCAACATACCACGTTTCGATGTAAAGTTATTTTTTTTATTGTATCACAATATATTGTTGTAAATTTAACATACTCTAATTTTTTCACTAAAATTGAAAAATCTAATAAAGTACCCTTTATTGTGTCTGAATTCAACTCTAAATGCATTGAAAAAATACTGAAATATACGTTTACAACACCTAAAGCAATTCGAATATTTTTAGCAGACATGAACATTATTATTGATAATTTATTCCTTAAATTATACGATATATCAGGAATATTTGTAATAACTGACCCTGAAAAAATTAGAGATTATGATACACGCAATATAGATGTTAAATATTACAGGTGATTATATGTAACGAAAAAATATACATTAATATTTTACTATAATAAATATGGAATGATATAATATAAACGTATTTAACTCAAATTTGCTATATTTAAGGTATTTAATATTTGCTACAAATATTTCTCAAATCTTCGGATTATTTAATAGTAGCTTTGCATCAAGAAGATCACAATTTATTATCATTACAAATTTTAACGGAAATTCATTGGTAAGTAATTTAACATTATAAACATTGTTAATTAATTGTTTTTATTCGAAATAAATAAAATAAAAAAAATAAATAAATAAAAGTTTCTATGTACAAAATATGGTAAACCATAATTGGCCAACATTTTTTTAGATTTTCCAAAAATATTCTGAATGATAATTATTAGAAATGAACAGACTTGTACATATTAACAATTTTAAAAATTCGTCTTTATAAAAAGTCAGGTTCGACGAGTTGCGACTCGCGACACGACACTGTTTCTGGAGTTTCGATACCACGTGTAGTTTCTTCTCTCTCTTGTTTCGGCAATGTATATGTTGTCACGTCTCTCGTCTTTCTATTCTTATGGATAATAACATGTATTTTTGGAAAAGTAAAGATGCTAGATGGTTAGTATACCGTATCAATTTCGGAACGCTTGAAAACTTAACGCATCTTTTTTTTGGTTGGGATTTAGGAAACTAGATTTGTCGTTAGGAAGTGAGTTTATAGTTATACTAAATAAAATTATCCATTTTATAATATTTTAGGAACAGACATATACTTATACACATTATGTATACATTGAGGATAATATTTATTCATTCTAATTTATAATGATTCACGTTTTAAAACGAGAAGGGGATCAAGAGAATTTTTTTTATTTATTTATTTAATACGTATTTGTGTCCAATTTATAATAAGAAAATTATAATATATTCAATAATAAAAATATATGTAAGTACAGGGGGCCTATTACCGAAATTAATGTATGACTATTGTAAGATTTTCTCTTGTAAGCCTGCAAGGAAAATTAGCAATGGTGCCAGAGAGTAGCCTGTCTGCTAGATTATTTGTTATAGTGTGGCGTGTAAATGATTTTTTAATAACATTATATTAATTTATTAGTTTCTAAAAAGCAAACACAATAACCGTCGAATAAAAAATTCGTCTTATTAAAATTATTGATGGACGATGAAGAGTAATATTTATATACATTGAAAATCATAAAACCATAATAAGTAGTGTAATAGAATATTTGATATAAATATTATATATAACATTATATATAACAGTTTAACATTATTAGTTTATTGGTACAAATTTAAACCCTAGTAACTCATTATTTAATTAATTGAATTATTTTAATTAGTATATTACTTACAGGATTAAAATATATACAAAAACTTTTTAAAACTTTTCAAATCTTGAGCGGCAAATACGTCGCGACCAATATAATCTCTTAGATAGACAATTCTATCGCAGAACCATTACAATGTTGAGGATGTGCCTTACAAGAGAAAATCTTACAATAGTCATACAATAATTTCAGTATTATAGGCCCCCAGATTTCAACAAAGAAGTTGAAAATATAGAAATATATAGTATAATCATGCTTATTAACAATTTCTATAATAAAGATATTAATTTACAAGTATAAGAGTACACGAGTTATATAAGTAAGAGTCAATTATCAAGTACAAAAAAATCATCATGGATTTATAAATCTTCAAGTTATCAACAAATGTTGAACAATCAAAACATAAAGCATATCATGACTAAAAATATAGATCATTAAAAAAAAAAAAATTTTAAACCCAAACTCTAATAAAATTATTATGAAGAACCAAAAATGTAATTCAAATCCAAATTCGAAATTTATAAAAAATGAAAATATATAACAAATTCAATGAAAACTAGGTTATACAAAATTGTGAAAATAAATTAAAAACATAAAGCAAATTCAATAAACTCAAAACTTATGAATATATTAATGCAGAAATAGCAAAAAAATTACCTTGCAAACGTAAGAAATGGACGAGCCAAGTTACGTGGTACTCGTTTATCCCAAAATTGCTTTTTAAATCTATGCTTTAAAAAGATTTGAAATCATGAAATAAGCCAAGTTGATTGATTAGTAAAAATTATTGTTTAATAATCAAAATATAAAGCAAATCAAAACTACAAATATATATAAAAAAAAATGAAATTCACAAAAATGAAATTCAAATTCAAATTCAAAATTTAAAAAAAATCAAAACATATAACAAATTCAATAAAAACAAAATTATGAAAATACATTATATTAAATCCATAATCAAAACATATTAATACAATCAAAACATAATCATTAACTCTAAACATATAAAAAATCAAAACATAAAATTAATCGAAACTCAAAAGTAACGAAAACTCAACAAAATGTAAATCCAAAGCCAAATCAATTCCCAAAACCTTGGCGACCTGCCCTTTTTCAAGATATATCACCCAAAAAATCAATGATCTATTAAGTTATCAAATAATTTAACATTGAAGATTAAAATTAGGAATAATAAAAAATATTAAATAGTTTTATTATAATAGTAAAATTAATAGTAATTTTTAGTTTAAATTGTTTCATGTAAATTGAGTTTACAAAAAACGGACTAAATTGAAAATAGACTCATTTGCAAAATAATACTCGAAACAGCTTTTAAATGCAGTTTTAATAACTCAAATTATCTCATCTCTCGATTTAAAGTCAGTTTGAATAATTTGGAAAAATTTCATTTTTTGACCAAAAATGCATTTTTGTAAAGGGGTATAGTCGTGTTTTGGACGAAAATGGGCAAACATTGACTTTTTTCAAATTGTTTGCAAATGACCTAATAACGTCTCGGGGGTATAATTCCATGGGAAAAAAGTTGAAATAAGTCGATATATTGTAATTTTTAGTTTACATTGTTTCATTTCAATCGATTTTTAAAAAAAATGGCCTAAATTGAAAATAGGTCGATCTCGGTGTAAAGTCATTTCTCGATGTAAAGGCCGTTTGAATCATTTGGCAAAAGTTCATTTTTTTACCAAATATGGATTTTTGTAAAGGGGTATAGTCGTGATTTTTGACAAAAATGGCAAAAAAAATTTGATCAAATCATTTGCGCGCAGCTGTGTTTTCAGGGTAGGGTGCATTTTTATTTTATGATATAATTAAATAAAATTGATGAGTTTTACATTTTCAGCAATTATATTATATCGATTTCAGCCGACTTTAACACTGCACTTGAATATTAATTGAAAGGAAACTTATTCGTTTACAGATAACTGTAGATGAAATTTGACAAGACATTTAGTTAATGTTTCCTATTCGTGTATATACCTGAATTTTCTTATTTTTGTAGAATTTATATAATTCTAATTCCTGAGTTATTGGCATTGATTAATTTTAAAATCCCTTCTTATAATTCCAGAAATAAATATATTTTTCAATTGGGAAAATTTAAACATAACTATACATCCAATGACATTATATTAAGATGTACAAAACTCCTAAATTCCTTAAATGTAGACATACATTTTATAACCAAATCACAATTATTAAAATTTATGATAATTAATATATACAATTATGAATAGTGCCTAAATTTGTAAATCTGTGAATTTTATTTATTTGTTACTTGATAACTCAGTAAAATTAACTTTTCAATAACTTTATTGGTCCTTTTGTATATCTGAGTAATGTTCTTCGCTTTTTGATGTTAACGTACTATATTTAAATATGTAAACTGAACATAAGTCCGTATAACTAATAAACCAATAAACCAATAATGTTAAGAAAATCAACTTAACATTATATTAGTTAACAAATTTTAACAAAAACGAGTTGACTGATTAAGTTAAGAATTTCATTTATAAATGTAAATTTGTTATACAAAAATAATTTTTTTTTTAATTAAATTCTTTTATCCTTTCTTATTGTTATAGTATTTAATCTGATGAAGGCACAAACTATTGCCGAAACGTCATAATAAAAATGAACTGTAAATGATGATTTGAGGTTTTTATTATTTAAAGCCCTAAAATTATCAATAAATGTCCATTTAACAATTGGTCGTTAAATTATGATATATCAAAAATAATTTCCTACCATCAAAAAAAGTTGCAATACTTGCATTTTATTAAATAGTAAAATTTAATACTGCAAGGAAAAGAAAACATTAAATATATACAATACTATGTACATATAATAAATAAACTAAAATCATGAGGGAAACTTAACTTTTATAAGAATAAGTTACGATATATTACGATATATATGGGTGATATATCTTTCAAAAGGGCGGGTCGCCAAGGTTTTTGGGAATTGATTTGGCTTTGGATTTACGTTTTGCTTGAGTTTTCATTACTGTTGAGTTTTGGTTAATTTTATGTTTTGATTTTTCATAGTAATTTTATTAGAATTTGGTTTTAAGATTGTTTTTTGTATATGTTTAGAGTTAAACTGTAAAAGAAATGTTCCGTAGAAAACGTTTTTGAAGCTTTTTGGAACACTTATAAGCGTTATTTTTTAAAAACGTTTGAAACGTTCTATTTGGATGTATACAAACATTAGTATTAAAGAACACTTTAATAAATAGGAACGTTTGTAAACACTTTCAGAACACTTGT
The DNA here is from genome assembly GCA_022817085.1 of Psilanteris sp. ZL-2020. Classification (NCBI taxonomy): domain Eukaryota; kingdom Metazoa; phylum Arthropoda; class Insecta; order Hymenoptera; family Scelionidae; genus Psilanteris; species Psilanteris sp. ZL-2020. The sequence goes on along the minus strand of JABFQC010006488.1, from coordinate 1,497 downwards.
TTTTTACAGTGTAATGATCATGTTTTGATTGTATTAATATGTTTCGATTATGGATTAAATATAATTTATTTTCATAATTTTTTTTTTTCATTTAATTTGTTATATATTTTGATTTTTTAGAAATTTTGAATTTGGATTTGAATTTCATTTTTGATTTTTCATAAATCATTCATTTCATTTCATTTTATTTGAGTTTGGTTTTAAAGTTTTGTTTCTTTATTTATGATATATATTTTTAGTTTGGATTTGCTTTATTAAACAATAATTTTTTACTAATTTACTAATTTTTACTAATCAATCAACTTGGCTTATTTCATGATTTCACATCTTTTTAAAGCATAGATTTTAATAGCAATTTTGGGGTAAACGAGTACCACGCACCTTGACTCGTCCATTTCTTACCTTTGCAAGGTAATTTTTTTGGTATTTCAGCATTAATATATTCATAAGTTTTAAGTTTTGAGTCTATTGAATTTCCTTTATGTTTTTAATTTATTTTCATAATTTTGTATAACCTAGTTTTCATTGGATTTGTTATATATTTTTATTTTTTATAAATTTTGAATTTGGATTTGAATTTCATTTTTGATTTTTCATAATAATTTTATTTGAGTTTGGGTTTAAAGTTTTTTTTGTTAAGATCTATATTTTTAGTTTGGATTTGCTTTATGTTTTGATTATTAAACAATAATTTTTTCTAAGAGAATAAGAGGAGATGACGAAATTCCAGTAAGTAGGAATGCTCAGCGCCGACGATGCCAATATCGTCTAACCTTGGATCGTTGGGGCGCTATCGCGCCCCTTGATAATAAGATTCAGTATTCTCACTACACTTAACAATGTCATATACAAAAATATTAAAAAGTATAGGACCTAAACAAATCCCTGGGGGACATCACAAATTGTGTTCTACTAGATAAATAGTCACTAAGCCATTTATTATTATTAACAATTCCCATCTTCAAAAATTTCATTATGAGATGATTATGATCAACAATGTCAAAAGATTTAGAAACATCCATATAAATGCTTTCGACAATTTTACCTATATCTAGTAATTCGAGAATATATTAAGAATAGTTTGTCAAGTTTGTTTCTATACTACGACCAGGCCTATCCAACTTAATGAATTTGTTGGCTATAAATTGACCATAAAGTTGCAGATGGCGCATCAATCTAGTCAGGATATGTGAGATATTTAATATTATAGTAGAAAAAATTAAATAGTTGAAAGCAATGAAATATATTATTTCATTATTATTTCAGTAATATTTTAAAATTTTTTAGTATTATTATGTTTTTATTTTTTGTTTTATTTTATTAATTATTAACATTAACACAAATTGTCGCATTATATATATATATATATGTATATATATATTTAAAAAAATATATATGAAAAATTTGTTTATATTGAAAAGGATATAAAATAAAAACCGAAACGTATAATTCAATATTTTGAATGATTAATCTTTATTTAGTTTCATATAATGCAAT
>JABFQC010006487.1:0-10739 GCA_022817085.1 Psilanteris sp. ZL-2020 | reverse complement strand
GTATATATATATATATGTATATATATGTATATTTACATACACGAGTGTATGTATGTATATATATATGTATTTAAGGTATATATATAGTTACAACAGTTTTTAAATTTTAAGGATTTTATGTGATTTTAGAAAATTGTTATATTATTTATTTCCTGCCAATTGTTTAATTTGTAACGTTGTTCTTCGTTCTTTTTCAATAAAGTAAATAATACACAGTACTGTACATGTTAATACGGCTCCCAATTTTTTCTTTACACAATTAAGAAAAGAATAGAAATATGGCAAATAATACCCTGTTAAAAAATACTAATAAATACTAATAGAACTAATGATCCTATTAGAATTTATACGGCTTTTATACATTAGTTTACTTATTTCCTATTGATACAAATAAGACTTTCTATTAGTAATTTTAAAATCGTATCTGGAAATAACATAATTTCTATTTGGAACTATTAGTTTTTACAAGTATTTTTTAATAGGGTAGTTAATCAAATTTAAAATTGATCAATAAATAAAATTGAACTAAAAATTTATTAATACTTAATTATTTTTACTAATTGGTATAATTTTGTTAATAAATTATTTTTATATATCATTCTTGTTTTATATTGAAGAAATTATATTCAAGAATTTATTATTAATCATGGGAATAGCGGTGTATCCAGTATATAAAAGTAAAAATACTTAAAAATATATAAAATATAATACTTAATTATAATTATTATTATAATTCAAAATATGTTATACTTTGCATATATAACTTTATTTTTAATATTAACGGTTGGATAAAATACTTGTTTCTAATTATTGAGCTTTTGTGCGAACTGAAGGTAAGTAAGATCACGTAATTTTATATGACATTATAACCAATTATATTATAATATAAATGCATAATTAAATATAATTATATATTTTCACATGGTTCACGTTTAAAATACCAATCAACTAGATGAACTTTTAGATGACTTTTGTTGTCACATCGTTATAATGCAGGGATTCAATGTTTCTTTTAGCTTAAAATTAGAAGAATGTCAGCATATAAAAATAGAAGCTATATAACTTGTATAATTCTATATATACAGTATATTGCTGAGTATAGTATTAGTTCATCACATTTTACTGGCATGCGCATTAGCAATACTTGGACACACGTTTATGTTTAATATATACTGATATATTATAAGATTTCTTGCCATCTTCATCACATTATACTAGAAAAGCAGATAGTATTTTAACTCTTGTCAACTAAAATCATTGTTTAGTGATTAACTACTTAGTCTGTAAGTTATGGTTATTATTAGTTATTTTAATGCTAATGATTAACTACTGATGAAAATCAACTCATCCTCAGAAAATAATTTTCATAGAAATAACTGAATATAGAACATTATGAATATCCACATTCGATTTAGAAAATATTGTTAAATATTTTAAAATTAAATTGAAAATATTAGTCAGTCGATAACCTCAAGCTAAAAAATGTCGACAACAAGGCATCAAAGTCCACTTTCGTAAGTTTGGAAGCGACATGTCGCAAACATTTATTAAAATAAATATAGTCCTAATCAAAGCCGTTAGTATTTTCAAGATTTAGATCAATAATATACAAAATAATAAATATAAGTAGTAATAGTATGATACACTTTAAATCAATAATTGTATAAATATCCGAAAATATTGTATTTCGATTTGAAAAGTTGTTATACTTTATATATTTCAATAATTTATAGTTTGAATTTATTTCGTTTGTCCTTCACTTTTTGAGACTATCAAAGACTATGAATTTGAATTTTATTAACCAAAATTAATTTATTCACATTTTAATCAAACATTAGTATTTGAAATTTTTTTGGCGGCGTGCCATTAATTCATTTCCACGCGCAGAGAACATTTTCTTAATTCAACCAACATTTTGTTACATTTACAAAATATTTGGTACATTCAACCAAATTTTGGTTAAATCTTTCGTCCATGCAATCCATTTTTCCATCTCATCCAAATTTCATGAAAAATACACAGAGAAAATTATAATTGAAATTTTACTATAAAATAAAGGACACTGACCCTGGATGAAACTTATTTCCAATTCATCTCGAAAATTCTGGTAAAAATGTAGCATTAACAAGAAAGAAAATACTATGTTTATGCCACTATTTTGCTATAATTTATTAGATAAATTGGAAGTTTGTTTCGTCCAGGGTCAGTTTCGTTTATTTTATAGTAAAATTTCAATTATATTTTTCTCCGTGTAGTAAAAGGTTAATTTATTACTTTTCATAATACAAGTTTTGATCTAACATTTATTATTTATTTATAATGAACTAGTATGTATTAATTATTATATGCTTGCTTTTGAAAAAAAATTTAAACCAAAATTAAATGTTTAGTCTGTATTGAAATAAAATTTAATTCAGATTTTGAATGTTTACAAACCGCAATTGTAATGTTTTAAAATAAATATAGTACTTGATAAACTTTTGCGGTTTATTGAATGAAACTTGAATTTAATGTCTTAATGGCGTGCATTTGAAAATTAATGACGATATATTGACGATAGAATTATATAGATATGCTTCTCAATTTACGAATTAAGGCAGCGTAGAGATTATAATCTTCAAAACATCAGAAGTCACTTTATTCACTCGATTAGAGCACGTTACACCAATGAATTCGTTGTTTTTCTAGTCAACGAATATTTTTTTTTATATATTCAACTTGTTTTGTCAACTTTTTCACATTGTATGTCTGTTTCGTATCGAGTGTATGTATTTTTTGTTAATAATCTTAATTTTGAATTTCTTTATAAAATATAAAATAATTGTTCTAACGTTGCTATTCTTATTATCTCGGTGTATAAAGGTAAATAATTAAGATTCCATTTTATAGATTTCTTAAAAATATCAAATAAAGTAATGTTTTGAATAAAAATAATTCGACAAGTACATTAATAGAATTCACAGAATACACAATTGGATAAATAATTAAATGCGTCCGTTTTAATATTAATATTTTTATTATTTATATAAAAGAATATTAAATTAATTTACTTTTCATTTTTTGATTTAAAATTATTTTTAAAAAGACATAATTGTGTCTACTTACATATTTATATTATATATCGTATGAGTATTTACATCAAAACAGTCTTCCGTTTGTTATTAATTTTATGTATTAACAATATAACATTTACCTAATTGATATGCAGTTGGAAACAGAAATTATAATACACACCGATAATATCATGAACAATCTATGCTACTTATTTATTTCATCTTATAATAACGTGTCGTTAAATAAAAATATATTAAGGAAATAATATCACATCGCAAACTCTCAATGTTTTGTAAAAAAAATGTTTTCAATATATAAAATACATTTCATGTGTTCCGAAAATTAATCGGTTAATTAAACGTATAAAATTAACAATTTGCTATCGATTTATGTCTATAATACAATAAAAAAATATACTACAAAAGTTACAACCGATTTTGCGAGTAGAATATAATGTAATGATTAAATATCATGTACGTCTAATTCATACAAATAATCTTTGCCAAATTGATAGAGGAGATAATCGCAAATATTTCAAAATGCCTAATTATAATACTATAAATTTCGATGAAATTATATCAGCCCGCAACTAATCAACGCAATGATTCTAGTTCTCGTATTTATACTAATGATATGCAAATATCAGAATTCGTTTTTGTTCCGTTACACTTGATATATATTGAACGAGTTATATTATACTAACAATTATAAACGTATTTCAAATGCAAAATGACAGAAACCTATAACTAAACGTTACAAATTTTATAAAATTTCGAAATGCATCATTTTGTTTGGCACAGAATAGACAATTATTTCAATTTTGTATGTAGTATGCTATGTTATATAATTAATTAAAATTGTCGTAATAATTAATCTTTGTGGCATACAATTTGAAAGAATAATATTAAACGTCATACACTTCATGTAATAAAAATGATGGATTTCGAAAAGTCACGTTCATATATAGTTGTTTAGATGTATTCATTTCAAATCACAAGTACATCACAAACAAGTCTCGGACCTGAATGGCGTACGCGTAAATTAGCTTAAACTCTAGTCTCATTTTTCATGTGAAATATATTATAAAAATATTGATAGCAACTGTTGCCTTGTGATTGGCGATGGTAATGTTCTTGAACCGGTATCGTTGTCACCCTGGTTACGCGCGGCGTAGGAGATTCGTTATGCGTTGCTTTAATAGTTACGGTGACCGGACGTCTAACTGTCGTTTTATGTACAGCTCCCACATTGCAATCTTGGATTACACAAACTGCACTTGCCATTTCCCCATCGTTTCTTAGCGAGCAAAACAAGCTGTAGACGTAATTTTTCAACGCTGCTCGAAAATCCTGAAAATACATTCTGCGTCAATAGTTGTTGTATATATAAAATTACACCGTAAAAGTCATATGTACACTGAGAAAAGTTTCCATTAAAAATTACTGTGCCAAAACGGTATTCTGATGCGATGTTTGTCAACACGTAAAAATGACCCCTAAATTTCGTAAACATTACTTCGATTTCCCTATATTTTTACTGCGCTTTAACGGTAATCATTCTTTGTTGACAAACATCAAAGTACTTTTTTGGCACGGTAATTTTTAATATAAACTTTTCTCAGTGTATAGTACAATGGTAAATAAGTTTACTGTAAAATAAAGCAAATGTATAATGAGAAACATTTCACTTATAAAGGGTACAAAATCATACTCGTCAAAGCAAAAAATGTAAATTAGTGTAAAATGTTTGACAATAAAGTGTAAACGATACTTTATACATTTACATGTAAATATATAGTACTATAATAAATATTTAATATAATATATAAATATAATATAAATGATACCATAAAATAAAATATAATTCAATAATATAATAGTAGAATTCAATACCTTAAAATTAATTTACAGTAAGAAATAATAATGACGATAAAATTTAAAAATATTTTACATTTTTTAATTTTCTCAATCATGATATATAATTTTATTCTAACATATACGAGAATTATAATGTAATTGAAACATTAAATGGTAATGTAATAGTTACGACAAAAAACGCCAACTCGTGTGGTTACTGTGCTTTTCTTGTAACGGTTACCAGAAATATTTCTCCATGATACCATAAACAAGATGAAAATATTATTTTTTGGTACATTTTTATTATAATTTTTAAGACAAATTGAATGTTTTGATAGTGTAAAACACATTTGCTTCATTTTATAGTAAAATGTCCTAAATATTTTTCTCCATGTACGTTTTCTTCTTTTAACAACTTCATCGAGCAAAATGATCTTGTTATTTAACAGGAAATTTTATGTTACATTTTTCAAGCTATATCTACACAATTGTATGTTGATGATAACAAAATTATCTATTAAGGTAACATAAAAATAAGTACCGATGAATAAAAATTTCGTCGGAAATTATTGATCGTACAACACAAAATCAAATAACAGGAAAAATTTCAGTCATAATAATATAAGAAAATTTTAGTGTAATATTAGCAGAAAATTCTTGTATTATTAACAAGAAATCCTGTTATCATAATAAGAAATTTTTCTCGATGTTGAAAATTATATTTTATAACAAAATTATTTTTTTATTTAGACAAATTGTAATTCATATAAAAGGATTTATAAAAAAAACATCTTTAAATTGTTTAAATTTAACAAAAATTCAATATTCAAAAAAAACTTTAAATCACACGTGTGTATATATATAGCAAATTGATACAAGTTGATATAATTTCCCTACTACTAATTAAATTATTTTATCTATTATGTTTTATGAATCCTGCAATGAGTATCTGTCTTTGTTGGAATAATTAAGCAAAATGCATCTAATAATTAAAAAAGAACTTTTGTGTACAAAAAAAAGTTTATTTAAATGTCTTATCATAGTTAACACGCAGAAAAAATTGCATTAAATATGTAAATATTGGAGAAAAAAAGTTCAGTTTAATTTACTGAAATTTACAGTTAAAAGTGCCGGGAAAAAAACTGATTAACTCCATTTATTGATTGATACGAAAATTGATTAATATATTTGATTTGTAACACAGTATGTCTGTATGTGACTTGAAATATGCTTTAATTAAAATTTACCTTAAGATGATAAGCGTACAGAAGAGGGTTACCGACTGAATTCAGATGCGAAAGTATAATACATAAATCGAGCACAGTAATGCTAAATTTGTAATCACGACGAAAAGCTTCAATACAGTTGATGGTGTATAACGGAAACCAACAAATGATGAAAAAACCTACAATGCGCGATAAGTTTTGAGTTGCTTTGACATCTCTTCTTTGCGCTGCTCCCAAAAGGCGTAGCATACCCTGACCTTGACTAGTACCATTGCGACCCGTTGCTACTATTTGTTGAAGTTTAGCCTGTTTGTCAAAAGCATTCAGTTAATCCACACATATTAATTGATCACTGCATATTACATTAACGATTTTTAAGTAAATTATTAGAAAAGTAATACATTTTTTTGAAGCTTAAATGAAAGTGAATCATGAAATTAGGTTGGAAGAGATATCTCTTATACACCGAGAAAACCAAGTAGTATCATTACCATTTAAGTTGTAACGTTTACCATGTAAGTGGTAACCCATACCATTTATGTGGTAATCGTTACTACTTAGTTTTTTTAGTGTATGCATATGTACAATTACTTATACTGTACCTGTTTAACAACAACCCTGTATATATGAGTATAAAATGCACCTATAAGAAGAGCAGGAAACACGATTGTTGCAAAGTAGAGGAATACTAAATAATTATAATCCATCACTTGGGAGAAAATACATTCCGTTGTAACTGATTTTCCGGAATGCCATCCAAAGAGTGGTAGAAATCCTACTATAGATCCTGCCACCCAACATGCTATTATGATACCTGAAGAAGTGATATAGCAATGAAGCATTATATACATAGACAATTTTAAATAAAATAACCATAATAATAATAATGAAGTAATGGAGATAGACCTCCATTGTCCATTGAAGAAATTTTTATATGATTATGCTCATACCAATCTTCTATTATGTACAATATCATATTTACATCATATATAGATTATATCATCATTATAAGAATTTTGTCATTCTATTTTATTAGTATTGATTCTATTACTGCAAACTTTGAACCAAAAATTTGCATTAAAATTATAGTCACTGTATAAAATGTTTTATATATTATTGTTCTAAGAGACGCACAGTTCTATGCATTTGCATATACCGTTCAATCTGACATTCGTTGATGTTAATTAAAGTCTTGTTAATTTAATAGTATGTCATAAATTATACAATGAAAATTTTTTATCGATACTCTACTATTCTAATTTTACAATTTAATTAATAATAATTAATAATAATAATAATCATCATTATTTGGATAAATTGTCTTAAAACTATATATACACATATATAAGAGATAAGATATGATTTAATTAATTATAAAGAACTAATTTATTTTGTAAGAAAGAATTTAATAATTATCAAGTTACATGTATGTTTGTCATAATGAAAATGACCGATACTCTTTCTTTGGTTCAATTTATTAACACGCCATAAAAGAAGAGCTACAAAAATATCCTGTTCCAAAGCATATACGAGAATTTAACTAGGCAGCCTGACAAGCGTGGCGAGTCGTTGCTCGTGTATGAAAAATAATAATTCATTTTACGGCTCGGCTCACGTTTCTTGAATCTACTCGACGCAAAAGATACCACTTGGCGAATTTATATTGATTAGATGTCACCGAGTTGTCTTTAATGTTTTTATAATCCTTCGGTGGCGTGATTGTAATTAAAATCAAACTGAACAAACGACACACGTGAACTGCTATACCGCGAATTCCCATGTAATTGCAATTTCTAATTAAAAATTTACGTATTATCGCGGAAATGGCAAATGCGTGATACCCGTCGACGCAACAAATTTACGATCGAGTTCGTTACGCAGATGTCAGGCACGAAATTTAAGAACTCCCTTAAGCATTTGTTGATATATTTAAACATTTACAAGTCGAGCTTATGTTAAAACTTGCTTTTGACATAAAAATACAACGTAATACGATATTACGGAACTTGATGTTTATGGACAATTATCCGAGTGTAAGAATAACAATCGTGGACGACAGAAATTATTTCGGTGCTCCGTTTCAATTTAGTTAACCGGTCGATTTGAGTTGGTATTTCTTATATAGAATTATGAACATTCTAATGAATTTAAAGCGTTTTACAAAGTTGATGTAACTTTTCAATGCGATAGAGAATTTAGGGAACTATCCCAATTATTTATTCAAGTAACATATATGTAGTACTGTAACTAGATAACGTAGAATGCATGGCAATATTATACATAAGTCAATAACATGTGCTACGAATTTTGTAATTCGGTTTATTGTCATAGTTTCATATAAATATATATATATATATATTTGTTATTTATATTATACTCTGCAAAAATAAGTATTGTGAAAGTGTCTTAACTTAAGACATCAATGAAATTATAATTTTGAAAAACTACTAAAATACATTATATTATAAAAACTTGAATGATATTTTTAACTGAACGAAATTAAATAGTTTGTTGTTTTAATAATATTTTATGTGGTTTATGTTTTTTTTTTTCTGAAACTCAAGTTATGTAATTTACAGATGGCGTTACCGCAATCGTGGATACAATTTCCTCAACATGTTTTTATATTCAAGGTTTCATGTGTGTAATGTAACTCTAATGTAAAAAGATGTTTCATTATAATACTTTAATAAACAATTTGCTCAACGAATAAAACGTGACTAAATATTTTTTTATAATATTGTATTACACAGATGGCTTTCATCTTATTAATTATAATAAAGCATAAAATAACGAATATTGTATATCATTAGATACATGTATTTACTTGAAAAATATTCTACCAATGTTTAAATTATTAAAAGTTCTAAGGCCCGCATAAGCCAAATGTATTTGGGTTTTACTAATATAATTTATTATAATATTGATAATTATAATATTTTATATACTTAAACTAATTCTCATTCATTTTAATATCATGAATGACATCATTCTATTATCATGAATAATATATGATAAAGAGTCGTATCTATGAAGTTGGACATGACCATTTTTTTTTTAATTATGTGTTAGGTAGAATTAATTTAAATGAAAATATGATTAAAAAATATTGCAGATGTAATAAATTTATTGAATTCGATATATGCTGTACGAACAATACCGATTTGCCTTTTCTTACACTAATAAAACACTTTTTTCAAAATTTGTTAAACACAGACATAAAGCAAATTTCTATTTAGTTAGTATTATATTAAATATTCTAGTATGTTAATTACAATACAAAATTGGATATTTCATTAGATTTTTCTTCTAAACATATAATAAATGAATTCCAGTTCTTGGCATTTTTTACAGTGTCAATAAATTTAAACCTTGAAAACTTTTTACATGGATGATGGTAACATAAGTTTGATACAACACGTTTAGAATTTTTTTCCCTTTAAAGAATTGCTTAGATTAAGTATATTATATCAACATTTTTCATATATTTTAAAATAAAAAATATTTCATTTAAACATTTTTATACAAATTTTAAATTTTAAGAATGTATTTATGAAAAATTATATTATATGTATACTTTTATTACTATACCTTCAGAAAAATTGAATTTATAAATGGCAGTTTATAACACTAATATTGAAGTAAAAACTAAAAATTAGTATTTTTAACTGTCTTCAATACAGACGTTCCTCTGTAATTTTATAATAATTGTATATAGTAATTTTATTAGGTAATTTATTAAAGTCATTAATTTAAAATTTGTAAGAGTATGAATCTCTTTTATTTGCTCTATGAATTATTACTTATTTTACAATTGTGTGTTTTAAAGTATTCACTTGTGTATGATACATACACTGAAAGAAAAAATATAGGTTTGCTTGCTAATGTACATTTTTTAATATAATATATTAATTAATATAATATACATAATGTATATAACATATAAAATTATGAATTTATGAATGCAATATTCTATCTTGCACGCAGAGAAGAGACATGTTGATTCAACAAAAATTTTGTTAGATTTACAAAATATTTGTTACACATTCAACCAAATTTTAGTAAAATGAACAAAATTTTGGTTGAATCAACAATCTCTTCTCTGCATGTGCAATAATTATAAAATATAATACATTTTACACTAATATTTTATTATATATTACATTTAATTCTTTTAATTATAAAATATAACAAGTTATAAATAATTTGAACTTTTCTTATTTTTAACTTAAATTAATAATGACATTAAGTAATTCACGTCATATTGCATATTATTTTTGTTTTTTATGCATAAAAATTGTTACTTTGTAAATTTTCTTATCAATTAATAATACACTAGTAAAAAATTAAACTGCAATTATAAATGTGTAATTTATTGAATATTTAAAATATATTGTAGTGTATATTATAACCAGTTTTTATATTTTATTATAAAAGCGAAATAATGTATGTTAACGAACGAAATCTAAAAAGACAATCCTTTTTTTAAATGTTTAATTTGTAATCAGTTTGATCTAATATTAACATGTATGTAAATTATTTACAATATAATGAGTTAAATGTTAACATGTTAAGTGTCTAAAGTACAGTAATACGCTTATCA
>JABFQC010006486.1:0-10739 GCA_022817085.1 Psilanteris sp. ZL-2020 | reverse complement strand
GGATTGATCGTATTATGCAATTAATGCAATTTAAAAATGTTATGTATTATTCTTATACTGAGAAACATTATAAACATACCTCAATTTGTGCAATTATCGTGTAAGAAAATGAACTAATACATTAACAATAATTGTTTAAATATAGATCTATACTACGCAGTTATTACTTTAAAATTAAAAGCAGATTCCATACATTTTATAAGAATACTTTCCGCGCATATAATTCATTACAATTTATAAGAAATGGATTAACAACTACCTACTTTTATTCTTAATTTTCAAAAAAATATACAAATACGTATCATGTGCATTAAAAACTGAAATTGGTATCAGAAAAGGTGCAAACGTCGAAAATAAAACAAAAACATTCATACACTGAGAAAAATTGTATATGAAAATTTACTATTTATAATACAAGCTTGGACTTTTAAATAAAAAACGTGGAATTTACTATGTTTAGCAGTAATATTTTCAGATAAAGCAGTAAATTTCTACGTAAAAAACTTAAATTTTTCTGTTAAAAAGACCAAATTTTATAATTTCTCGCTTAAAAGTCCAAGATCGTATTATAAATAGTAATTTTTTATGTTTGATTTTTCTCAGTGCATATACATATATATATATATAGTATACTCACAAAGACAAATTCCCATTAAAAATTACTGTTTGTGTATTGTGCACAATGTTTGTCAACAAAGACAAATTACAGCTGTAACACAGTAAAATATATAACAAAAATTAAGTATAAGTTTACGATTTTTAAGCATAATTTTTCAGTGTTGACAAACATCGTGCACATTTGTTGTTTTGGCACAGTAATTTTTAATGAAAAATATTCTCCGTGTAAACTTAAATTACATTTAGAACAATTTTGAAGCCTCGCGATCTATGACTGCTGTATAATAATAATAATAATAATAGTAATAATAATAATAACAGCGTTATTGATAAAAATAAATTATACGTGACTACGATTGGAACAAAAGACGAGCACTCACCAACTGGCGTTTCCTGGCCTTCTTTAAGCCTCAAGACAATTTCCGTTTGGCCATCGGTCAAAAAGCGTGGCGGTCTGTTGCTCGCTGCGCAAGGTATAATAAGCAATGCAACCACAAAAAGAATCGGCGAGTTTGCCTTGAACCGAGTTCTTTTGAGGGATCGATGTATCGAGGCACTTTTGTTCTTTTGGGTCATCTTGACTCAGTCGCTGGCATAATTGTTCAATGAATCGGCAGCTGATCGCAGCCGTACCTCAGCGGGCGGGATTCGGACTCGTGCGAAGCGCGGTCGTGGATGCGCCCGGACGGCCTAAGAGCGTCACTTTCGCGTGCGATTTTCTGAAACGCGCCGGGTTCCTGCAACAAATAAGCGCAACATTTAAGACGCCGCGTAATTGCGAAGCGTGAGAACGCGATAAGTCAGATAAGCCGTTCTCTTCTCGGTACCATAATTAGATGACAATGAGAAATCGGTCAGATGGAACAGCCGTTGTTGCGTGCGATTTAGCCTACGAACTAGATCGTGTATTACGTTTTCACGGAGTTTTCCGTTGCTTGTTATTTTTGGTCAGTCATTGCATCGCGTGCCTTCGAACGTCTATGCAACAACGTATCACCTGATACGTAATATATAGGCCGTTTTCTATACGAAATATGGACATACGTTATTGCGATCCGTTTTGTAAGCGCGGATTCAGAAGAGAAATGCTGGCTCCGTAAATGGTGTCTTGTATAATAAATAAGATTTTAAATATCCGCAATAATTACGCATTAAATAGAGACGAATTGTTTATGCAGGCAATCGTATAGCGTCGGTTAATAGTATAGCTGTGCGCGATGTACGCGCGCGTAAGTAATACAAATTGTATGTATGAATTCCGCATACTGGGGCAATTATAATCCACGGCTACTCAGTTTTATGATTTTTTATCAGGCCTTGTTATAACGCGTATAAAGTAAAATGCATAATAATAATCATTACAGAATTATATATGCAAAGTAAATCAAAGTGAAAATTATCGCACCAACGTTTTTTTTAATGCATCGAAAGTTTTGATTGATAATATGTAGTATTTCCGTGTCCATATATAATCATTGCGTACGAAATAATTACGCGCAATGTTTTTGAGGAGTTCGATACTTTTCGTAACAGCAATGAAAACGAGATAATTCGTATTAATGGATATTCGGTTTAATTATTATTATTTCATTATAATGCAGAATTTAATCAAAGTACTTGTTTTTGGTACAATTTTAACTTGGGAATGCGCAAATTCATGAAACGTTTCTCATCGTAAATTTTGATGTACAGTTAAACATATTTATTTTATGCGTTCATACCACACGATTCTTATGCCAATTTTTCCGTATGAACTCTTTTGGTCGTTATATCTTACGAGCTAAATAACTAGTCACTTTATTATATTATGCTGATAATGAAGAAAGTTCGTAATCATATTTTACTTAACATTTAAACGAAATGTGCTTTAATATAATGAACCGCGCGTAATTTAACACTTATACACTTATTATATAGTAGGTTCTTATAATATTCCGTTACTTAAGTACAATAGTTTCTTAATGTTAAGAAGTTGTATTATTTTTTATCAGAGTTTTACTCTACATTACGACTTGAAATAAATTGTATCGCTGCAGCTAAAATTGTTCAGCTGTTAAAAAATGTCGACATATGACACTAATAGCCGCTCTATTTAATGACACCAATCAATAAGTGAATCGAACGTCCGAACTGTAATCAAGCATATGTAGAATACTGAAATTATTGTGACGCTACGCATGTCTTACCGTGAGTATTGAACGTCAATTTAATACGAACACGAGAAAGATGAATATGAATAAATAACATTGAAACGAACAGACGAATTAGATTTTTTGAGCCGCGCGATTTAGTTTAACGCACAAAATAATTTATTGCTTTATTTCCATTTCGATCAAACCATTTTGCTAGAAAAACGTTCATAAACGTATATACGTATAAATATACTGCCGAACGTGTAATCATATAATTTATTTCAAATGAGTACAAATGCTCATCAATATTCATTTCGTCTGTATAAAAAGTCCCGATTTTAAATATAGTAAAACCAAAAAAATGCAAAAAAAGGACTGGTAAAATTAGCATTAAATCAATACGCCTTTGTGCGAATTAAAAATAAAAAAGAAGCGTCGATATGGTGTTCCGAATAATTATGATTTCGTTTCGCGCGTTTGTTTAACGCGGTTTAATTATTTCGAAAAACTACGCGAAAGGTGATTTTGGAAATGCATTTACTTAATGCGATGCGCATTATTTATTATTATAGTTTAACATAGTAGGATAAACTTTACGGAGTGTGGATTCGACTAATGAGATAATACGCGTCTGAGCACAGAATAAACGGAATATTGTCCATTTGCAATGAGAACTACTCGCGAAGAATAATAATAAAGTTCGCGCGAGTCTGCACCCTTTTTTGAATAAAGTGCACACTTACACTGCTTATTATAGTCGTATTATTTTACGCGCAGCTGATTCTGACCCTGATTTTATAGGCACGTACCAAGCATTGTGCAGCGCGCATTTACGTACGAATGATGCGATGCTGTGTCTGTTCATTCAAGAGTCACGACATACCTATACTATATTGCAGTAGAGGCAACAAAACGACAAGATGTAGTTTGCGTGTTACGTCAACAATTAATACAATTTTCCTACACTAACAAAAATAATCTTACAAATTTGACCAAACTAGATAATAACCGTAGGAAAAGTGAGCAAAAATGTAAATAAACATTAGACGATAACATTATGTTTATCATTTGTTTGGTAATATTTGACATATCTTTATCTATTATTCTTATCTATATTATTGTCCAGTTTGGTCAAATTTGTAAGATTATTTTTTTCAGTGTATATCAGAGAGAAAAACGAAGGAAATGATTTGTTACCAATATAGTTAAATAATGGCCAATATGAAATTGTTCAAAAAGGTAGGTTAATAATAAGCATATAGAATTGAGGAAGAGTAATAATTGTGTAAAAGTATTCAAGTTTTCTTTAAAGAACTCAATTGCGAGGTCAATGATTGTTTCAAATGTTACGAAAGCTAGAGATACAAGGACCGTATTTTTGAATGGACAGGAAATGATAATAAATCTATATAATTTCATAGAGGCTTTACTGAATAGTAAATTGTACACTTCTTTCATACGCAGTTAGGTCTCTAATAAAAACGTTAATTTGTATAATGTAAGATTAATCAATAAATATTTATATGATGATTTCATACGAAAAAGATCACGTCTTCGTGTTATCCAAATTATAAATAATAATCGTGGAGAGATCATTACAACAAATTTAAAAGGTATAGACTCGAGGCTCTGTTAATACATTATATATATACATATATTATATATATATATATATGTATAATAACGTACCATTTGTTATAATATCCTATAAATCGTATTATAAGATTTATATAGGAAGTATGTATACGCATAAACCGATATAAAACGTCAAAGAAAATTTCCTCTATTATTATGTAGAAAAATATCCATACTTACAACTATTATCAATCATTCTGGATTAACTATGATTGAATTCATTACCGGATAAGGGCATTTACAATACATTTGCAAAACCTTTATCTTAAGTATATAACAACGGTTTAATACTGAATTTTAGAAAAAGCTTTGTAAGAAATAGTAGTTAAATGATGTAAACAATTATTTAAAAATGAATACATAAATTGAAATTATTGCCATAAACTTGGATGTGCGAATAGCAAATATATTACAAAAACCATATAATAAAATTATATAATTAATATTTATAAATTAATTTAATATATCACGGATATATAAATGTAACATATTATATATATGAAACGATATATAATACTGAAGCGATTTAGATTTTATAATAATAATTATATCACTGTTATTTAACTAGTGAAATAATTATACTTTTTATAAGAATATTTTATAAGCAATTTAACTATTATTAAGAATAGTTTGAAATACATTACATCAAAATGTATAATTTTCGAATAAAACAATGATTATTATAATGCCAATATCCACCATATCACAAATGTATCTATATATATACAGGTACTATCTCGGACCTTCCAAGGTTAGCCTATGTAGGTAAATTATAGGCAAAGCGTTGCAGCCCTAGGACCGACAATGGCCATAAATATAGATTTGATTAGAATATTCACCATTAATAGTAAAAATTAATTAATTAATCAATGTTATTTTATTATAATTTGTTTATTTTCAAATTGTTGCAATTAATAAAACGTGTATATTAAAATATATATAGTTAAAAAATATTTTATAAT
Organism: Psilanteris sp. ZL-2020; assembly: GCA_022817085.1. Classification (NCBI taxonomy): domain Eukaryota; kingdom Metazoa; phylum Arthropoda; class Insecta; order Hymenoptera; family Scelionidae; genus Psilanteris; species Psilanteris sp. ZL-2020. The sequence continues at coordinate 5,392 of JABFQC010006486.1, read as the reverse complement.
AAATTTAATTAATATTTTTCAAGCTGATAATAAATAATACCGCAAAAATCATATCAAGATTTTATCGAAGTCCCTAATTAAAGCCTTGCGTAAAAAGGATTGTATAATACAATTATAAAAAGTTTGTCACGCCGAATGCAATCTTTTTGCTTTACATTATTTAGTTTGAACGGTTACCGTCTTCGTATCCTTTCTCTTCTCGATGCAAATGTAATGTCATTATTCGTAATAATTATTTGTAATAATAAAGTTCATTAAATAAGAATGTTTGTAAAAAATGTATCTTTTCATATTGTCAAAAATACATTGACATATTTTGTTAACATTATTTATAGTATTAATAAATATTTAACCCATCATTTTAACATCCACTTATTTTTGTTATTTACTACAATCAATTAATATCAAATCAACTTTGTTGTTCCCATGATGTTTGACAAGTGGGAGATATGCGCTTGGAAATAGCTTTCCTCTTGATCGCATTATCCCCAACGTTCAACAAGAATGTCAAACTTAAAAATCATTTAGTCTACCGATCAACGGTTTAATTGTTGAAAGTCAATCTATTAGTAATTGCGCCGGATCAAATATTTTTTGCAACCATTGAAAAGTTTCTCCTTTTCTTCAACGTGCAAAAACGCTTTATTTGTTCGTTTCACTTTCGTTACGAAGAAGATGAGTTTTTATCCTAACCACGATACATCTCGGTGCGCAAGTGTCACGTGTCGCACAAGTTACGTTTAATTCGACAATTAGTAAATGGGTTCATCGTCTTGCAGAGAGCCGCTTTCTCTGCGTGTACGCTTAATATTACAATGTCAAGAGTGTCCCTGTGCACCTCCACCACAATGACACACAGTGAAAGTCAACCGGAAGAACCCGAAAAATTCTCACGCTGACAGTTTGAAATGCTCTAAACATACGTATCTCGGATTATCATTTCACTTTTGTGTATTGTAATCTTTCACACGATGTTACGCGAATTATATAACGCATTTCTATGAGTTGTTAATTCTTTAATTTTAATGGACAGGTTATGAGATCGCTTGTTTAACACACGTCGTAAAAGTAAGTTGAATTTTAATTTATCTTACACTTTGTTGTTTCATTGAATTATAAGTAATCATTTAGTAGAATTGGTTTATCTGTTGGTTCATGGGTAATTAAGAACAGTAATTCGCAAATTATCAATAATTTGTACTTAAATTGTGACCGCTTTCTCTTTAATCAAGCATAAATTTTAACAGGAAAACATCAATTGCTTCACCGTACAAGCGTGTCTTTTTCAAATTTTATATTATAACTGATAATAAAATAAGTCATCGAATCGGATACAACGATGTTATTATGGATTTATGGATAACTTTCTGGGTTCCACTTGGGAAGTGTAAATTACATACTTAAAACAGTATACATCTTGTCTTCAAACAGTTTTTTATACTCTGTACAATATAAAATATGAACTAATTTTTACAAAAAATATATTTTATAAATTTTATTTAATGAATGTTTTATTTATATACATAAATAACAAAATATTTAAAACATTAATCATCAATATATTTAAAATTAAAACATAAATTGTTAAAGCTCAAATAATATCTTAAACTCTTTTAAAAAAATCGTTTTGACTTTAATCTGAAAAAAATTGAAAGACATTTAAAAAATAATGCAAAATACGTGCACAAAGTAAACAACGTAAAACTAACTTGCTCTGTATAATATTATTTATTTCGTGTTCGAATATTAAAATATTTGCTAGTCCAAAGCTATATATATTTAAATGTATATAGTATATTATTAAGAAGGTTAATTCATATAAATAAATATATTATTGTAAAGTTTACAGTTTACTATTTTATAGTTCATTTTATAATGAAAAAATATTACTTGCTTTTAATTAGTATAATTAAAACATGCATAATATTTAAATAATAAAATATTAAAATTTATTATAAACAATTTGATAATATTTACAGTCTTTGTTTTGGATATTTTATAATGTCAAAATTTGTTTGATATTAAATAATTAAAATATTAAAACTATTATGAACCCTTGAAACGCGTAAATACAGAACGATGTTTTATTATGAATGCTAATTAATGGTTTAATTGCAATAATTGGATTATCGTTACATCATATCTGGTTTAATTGAATCAGTTGCTTTACTCCTTTAAAGAAATGCAAGAAGTTCTCAGAGTTATTTATTTCTTTGTCGTCACCGTCCGTTCTTATGTACCAGTTTCCGGTCGCGGTCAGAAGCAGGTCCAACGCCCGGAAACCTGATAGCTATGCGAGATTACACTGAATCGTTAAATCAGCACATGGCAATATCTAGATGAATTTTCCTACAAGACAGGTTTATACGGGACGATAAACTGGAGGATGAAATGCAAGAAAACATCACATGAAGAATCTCGGCAGGAATATGAAACCTTTGCAAAATTATTTCACTTCGCTGACCCAAATGTGTCATACATTTATTATATATATATAATCGCACAAATTCTAACCATTGCATCAGAAAGAGTACATGCTAATTTTAAAGTATATATAATATTTTGTACATATTGTTAAATTCATTAAATGAAAATCTTCACGTGAACATTATATTTTTTTAGATATCTTTATTCAATATCTAAACATTACAAGTTTCTATACACTCAGGATTCCTCTAAAAATTACTGATTGGTTCAATAAAAATGATAAAATACGCAATAAATTGAAAAAAAATTTTTTGAATTTTGAATTGTATACATCTAACTTTAGATTTGGTTTAAAAAAATCTAATTTCATCATTTCATTAAATAATCTATTGAGATATTCTTAAATTCTATTGAGAAAACTCTATCATATTCTTTAAAAATATTGAGTCAATTAGACTCTTAAATTTTACTTGATTCAAGTTAAATTTATTTAATTCAACTCTAATTTTATCAACTCAAAAATTGAATTGCATATATACTCTAATGATTTTTTTCAGTGTAGGACAAAACAGAAGTTTCGTTAAAATTGACTGAACTAAACAGTAAAAACGTGTAATTTTTCAGTAAATTATAAAAATAATTACAACAATTCGAGTTTTATTTTGTCCTGCAGTTATTGAAGTAACCGTAATTTTTAAAGGAATTTTTTTTGAGTGCACTTATACTCATTATAAGTATATTTGATTATTATTAACTAGCTTTAAAAATGGCAACTTGTTTATTAAAGGTTATTTTTAAAATCATTTCATATTAAATCAGTACTTAAAACATTGGTTAAAACTGTAATTTCCTTAAAAAGGTAATTCCATCGAGCAAAACAATATGAAGTAATACAATAATGTTTTACAATTTCATTCAATGTAAGGATTTTGCTAACTAAATACAATGAACTCTTTCAACACGCATTAGAACCTTCGTAATACTTTAAACGCATAGCTATTGCTCTCTTTAACAACGAACTGCAACGGCCACGCTCTTAACTTATAAGTCTTTCTTAAATGCCAGTTCATTTATGAGTTTACATTAATTGCATCTATGTCGCTCTTATTATTATTTCTTTCGCTTCCGGATCGCTTTACGATGTTTAGTTCTAACGCGGACACATATTTATCTTGTACCTTTTTTGTATATCCGACTATTTATAATAATTCAACTTGTCTTTTAATTCTCATTTAATTCATCGCCAGAACTATACTATTCCACAGTACAGAGACAGCGCAAAATGAAATACGAGGAATAATGTTTTTTTGTTATTTATAAATTACATTATGAATCAAGATTTTAGTATTTTAAAACACAATTTCAAGCTCCTTGGTAAATTGATTTGTTGATATTTAGACAATAATAATCATTATACATTATTCAAAAATTAATAGACCGTAGTCAATTAATTAAAAAATTTCTATGAAAATGGCAGAATTTCTGTTATTAAAATTGTCCTTTTAGTAAGAAAAAGCTACACAACATTGGAGGAAACAAGACGAGTTATACTACTTTCATATAAAACCTTGTATGTGAAAACTTTTTTTGCAAGAATTTCATCAAATGTTTGAGAAATTTAATGTCGTATTTAATGATTGGTAAAAAATTTTCAATTGATTAATGTGAGCATTTAAAATTAATCATGACAATTATATTCATTGAAACAATTACTTCGGTTTTAAAACAAAAATACCTGTATAGAAACCATTCAATTTATAAATGTAAATTAATTTTTTTATTTTATATTATAAAAGAATAGCATACAATTATTTTTCGATGAACGGTTGGTTCAAAAACTTGATTATCAATCGATTCTGAATAGGAAAGTTTGCATGTGCTTCTACTACTAAAACTTTATAACGAGAAATGTCGGTGAAATTTTGGATGTTAAAGTGAAAATTTATAAGCTACCGTTCTTAATTTACCGATGTCTATCAAATTCGAACATCTAGGAACTCTTTTAAATTTTTGAAATTTAGGTTTATATGATTTTTATCAGTATGAACTAATTATAATATCATTTAATTTATAAAATATAACATATGTATAATGTATGAAATATATTATATATTATAAATATAAAGTAAATAGAAAAAATGTATAAAATAACAATATTAAAACGAAAAATATGAACAACTACTAGACTATATTTTATTACATTTTTATCGCACCTTACGCATATTTAGAGCATCATTTTCCGAAATAAGTTTTGAATCTTTTCAAAGTCCTTTTATTTTCGCAGCAACCAAAGGTGTATTAAAGCGCAAAATATAACACGCTTTAATCCTGCACTCCATAAGAAGTATATTATAATCATTTCAATTCAGCGCTGTTTTTCCGAAAGCTAATTTTATAACTTTCATACGTAAGAATATATATTAAATAAGACGTGTTAAATTTCAGTTCATTCAATACATTCAATACTATTACAATCGAATTTACAATAAATGTAAAGGAATGTCTACACGGAGAAAACATATATTTAACATTTTACTATATAATATATCAAAAGTAGGATATACTTGAAAATGTTAGAAAAATGACTATATGATATATTAAAAATTTCTACATAAGTCGAATATAATATTGTGCGCACTCAAAAGTTTAATACACGGGGAGAAATCTCAATGCTAAATCAACATTGTATACTCGATATTTTTCTCGAAATGTTAATTTGAATTAGATACAATGTAAAAACTACATTAAGTTAGTGTTAATTCAACATTTCTAACCTAAAAATATGAAAATAAACTTGAGCCAATGCTGATTTAGCATTGATATTTTTGCCCGTGTATATTATCCCTAGTAGAAATTTCAATCGGGCAGAAATATGGCCCCGATGTGGCAGTTTTGTTCCCATATAGGGAACTTCTCAGGAAACCCGATCAGGGCCAATAGGTGCATGTAACGCATGGGTATGATA
>JABFQC010006485.1:0-10740 GCA_022817085.1 Psilanteris sp. ZL-2020 | reverse complement strand
CCTAAGTAGTTCATCATATACACGACAGAAATGCACGTGTTCGAGCGCAACTGTACGAAATAGTCGAGCGAAGCATTTACAAGTTGGGTACTAGTATCCACCGAAGCAAGTAGTCTTCCGATAGCACAGTGGTTAAGGCATTCGGTTGGCTTTGGCTCTCCCGAGTGAGAGCGGCCGGGGAGTCGAGTTCGATTCCTCCGTCTGACAATTTTTAAGAAATTTGTCTCGCTGCGTTTCTTTCTACATAGCTGCGGATTACAGGACTAGTTTCTACTTAAGCCACGGCTAGCTCCTTATGTTGCGTCAAAATCGTACATAAGGCGTTCCCTACCGTGGGATAATAACGCTTGGCTTTAGCTATGTTGTTTGGGTTTACTGATTGCCCCTGCAACACGCAGCCATTGCTACAAACAATTTTTTGATGCTTTTTGTATTCGCTTATTTCTTCATTAATAAATAATAAATATTTAGGATACAATTGCATCGTGAACGAGTTTATAAAATTTATAGATATAAGCAAAAATAATAAAATATTAGAAGATCCACGAAGTTTTTCACGAATTATTATTTTTAAAACATTTCTTTGTTATTAAAAAATACAGAAAATAGCTTGTGTGCGCAAATAATATAAACTTTTCTTGCAAAAAATATTTGCAAAAAAATTGTAAAAGCAAATTAAACTTATTTTCGAAACCTTTCGTTTGTATATTATCTTTGTTTTATATTGAAGGATAAAAAATTTGGACTAATTACACCACTGGTTTGTTATCACTGACTGTAAAAGAAATTTCAAGAGAAAATAAAGTTATAATGCGCTATATTGCGAATGAAATTTTTTATTGTTTCTTTTTAATTTTAATACAAAGTAAATCAAAGTTTTTTATTTGTCTTTATACACGTTCTGTGAACATTTCCTAATTATATATAAAATCATCAACGTTAATCTTCTTCGTGGTTTCTGAAAATAATTTGTCAAAAATTCATTAAATTGAGTGTCTATGTAACATTCTGATTAGTTTTTATTGCAATGATATATTACAAATTGAATGTATTGCTTTGGTTTTAGTGATAAATTTCGTTAGCAGGGAGATGTAGATAATAAATAAATAATTAAAAATAATTTTTTATAGATATTTATAATGGCATGAAAATAGATGTTTGCAAACCAATTTTATATTTAAAAAATAAAAATTAATTTATCTGACGTCATCGTTATATGCATTGACCATTATAGAAGCAATTTTATTTGCATTTATATTTAGAACAAGCTTTTATATCTATAAATAAGACGAAAATTTATTAAACAAAAATACTTAATTTCAAAAATAACGTAGAAAAAGAAGATATTATTTTAACAAATGTTTTTGTTGCATAATTTTATAACTGCGCTTTTATAAATAAATAATTCAATATTTTTATATCAAATTTAATATTAATATATAATTAAATTCTTTCTTACGGAGCACGTAGCCTTATTAAATAAATAAATAACGATTTAAAACCTTTGAGATATAGAAAATTTTCAAAAACTAAACGGAATTCCATTAAAAGCATTAACTCGTTCATTCACATTTTAAGTTTACTCTTTATTATGATATAAAATCATTTATATTTATAGTTAATTTTTTCCTCCGATCCCTTTAACATTTAGGCAAATGGAGTTATTAAGGATTGAAGATGGAAAGTGCAAGTTAGCACATTTTTCAAGCAAAGATTTATATTAACGCGAGACTTTTTCGAAATCTTCTTAGCCAGTGTTAATTAAGAAAATACTTAATTTCCGCAATTGAAAAAGTAATTTGTCCGGACGAGTAATGCACGGATTTATTCCAATTGTATTTGTTTTCACACGAATATAAATGCATTGCCATTGTCTGCGTTCGAACTCGAACGCCGTTTTTGAGACCTTAAACCAAAAGTTGAAACTATATATCGATCGCAGACTTAGACCGTTCAAAGATAATCGGTTATTTATTTCGGTCGAATATACGAATTCGACGTCGCACGTGGCAAATCACAATTTAATGAAAATATTTATCGCAACTTTTGTTCGCGCTGATTTCGTGAGACGGCTCGAATCATCAGAACGAATACGATATACATAAAAATGATGCGGTGCTAATTTAAATTTGCGTTTGACGAAAAGATTAAATTGAGGTCATTGTGCAAACGCTTGGGACCGTTTTTTAACGAGAGACAAGTTGAATGCTAAAAGCTTTTGTATTGCAAAACTTCACAAATCAACAATGTAAATTACACAGCGAGATCTTGTTTTGTTGACTTTAATATTCACGCGAAAATAATCTGCTGCAAATAAAGAGCACACAAAATTGCAGCATTTATTTTGCTTTCTGACTCGTTTGCTTCTGGACGAAATTTAAAGAAGAGCTTATTCAAAGATGTACATATTTAACAATGCAGATATTGAAAAAAAATTACATTTACCTCGTTGAAGCGTCGTCATAATGACGACGAAACATTTTCAATCGGACATTTATGATTCGTAAAAACAGTGCGTACTGCAAAAATGTGCATAGTGATTATGAGTATTAACAATTATTAATCGCAAAAACGATTTATGGATATTCCAATTTATTACAATTTACATTTATTACATTTCCTGATTCGTAAAAAAGTACATCATACATACAAAGGAGAATAAAATGCTTGTATTTGAAATTGATATACTGCTTATACGGAGAAAACATATATTTAATATTTTACTTATAATATATCAAAAGCAGGATATACTTGAAAGTATTATAAAAATTACTACGTCATATTTTAAATTTTTCTACACTGAGAAAAATTTCTATTAAAAATTACTGTATCGAAACCGTATTCTGATGCGATGTTTGTCAACACGTAAAAATGACCCCTAAATATCGTAAACATTACTTTGATTTCTCTATTTTTTACTGCGTTTTAACGGTAATCATTCTTTGTTGACAAACTTCGCATCAAAGTACTGTTATACTGTTTTAATAGACATTTTTCTCAGTGTACATAAGTTGAATATAATATTGTGCGCATTCAAAACTTACATTAAATACATTATATAGTAATTTTTATAGTATTTTCAAGTATATCCTACTTTTGATATACAATGAAAAAAATATTAGAGTAAAATTTAGTATATTTTATAATGACTGCAGGATATAATGACATTTATATTGAATATTCTTATATAGATATACATATATAATAGACATTATTATTTATTGAATATCAATTACTATATTATATTAAAAAAATGTACATTATGGAGCAAACCATCTCACGATTACAATATATTTTTTCCATGTAAGACATATCGCAAATTAATAATCAAAATTTGTAACGTAATAATGTTTTTTTTTATTAGGCTGCGATTTAACATGACTCACGCGTGCGCTGAAAATTGGCGACGATTGCTACGTCAGCATCTTCTTTGATTTACAGGACTGGTGCAAGTTGAGGAGTAGTTATTTGATGGATCGTTATATATACACACACGAGCGGATATCAGTGCTTACTTTAATACGATACGTGATTCGTGTTCGACATAATTTTGTGTTAGCGATATTTTCTTTTTGGTATTTAAAAAAATGTCACTTTTTCGAACAGTTTGTTTATTAGATTTGATTTCGTAAATGGATGTAGTTTTATTTCATGGTTCAAATTAATCAATAATTTTTTAACCGTATGAATTATTATACAGTTTTATTATATTGATTAAAAACCGAATTTTTGTTTCATAGGAATGATAAAAATGATATAAAGTATAATGTATATATAAATACTATGCGTTTTGCTCATGTTTTGTATTTTAATATAAAACATAATTTGTCTAACACATTGTTTATGTGTATTATTATTATTATTGCAAAAAATACTGTGTCATATTATATAAAATGTTATCTAAAGTTATAGTGTATATTATATACATTTTACTATATTTTACAGAATTGATATTTTGATATTTTTCAAAAGTATCCTACGTTTATTATTTATGATATACAATTTTTTTAATATCATTTTTCTTTTATAGATGATTAAGTGAATATAACTTTATTTCGTATAGTTACGAATATTTTAAACCTGCCTAATTCTAAGTTATTTATGAATAAAAATATCGTGTTGCTTTTAAAAGATATAAACTATAAGCACATTTGAAGAGTCATTGATGTTCATTTTATCGTCATACAACATTCAGTATTTCCCTTTTTGGATTCACAAATATCCAAAATCTGCTATTGCCAGTTCTCTGTAAAAGTCTAAAAAGGATTTGAAGTATTAGTTAATTTGTAAATTTTAATAAAAATCACCGTTATTTCATCGCGCGGTATTTGTCGAACACATATAGTGTTTTAAAAGTTGCATTACTTTATAACTACTGTAAACATTCGTAAGCATGTTAGTTATTTAACGTATAACATAAGTATAAATTTAAATGTTTCATAATTTATTTTGTGTAAATAAAATCAAAATTTAAAGTGTGACCCAACGCGCGGTAGAGCATATAATATTGTTTCGCATGCTCTCGTGGTAGACCACGTAAAACAGTAATTTTCGTAAATTAGACGTTAAATTTAATCTACAGAAGTAGTTCATAACCGCTCCGTGATAAATAAATAGAATAAAAATTTAAAACCGCTTTAATCTTCATTAACAAATTTACTGTATCAGTATCATAAGAAATGGTTTGAACTTATGACAAACTTGTTACTTCAATGCGCAATATGATTGTCATTTAATAACTTTCAAGTTGTGACGTTCAGACACTTTATTACCAGATTTTGAAACTGCTATTGTGTTATAAGGTAAACGAGAAACTGCGGGATTGGACTATGTATCGGTGAAGTACATACATTTATTAAATTAAAAATTTATAATAAATAAAATGAACGTCGTCAGTGAACTACCTATCGAATGGAAATTATACATTATAATAGTTTATAAATTTTAACAATTAATTTGATATAATATATATGGTTTTTGAACCATTGATATTAATATTTTATTATGCAGTTATTATTTATATAGTGTGCAGTTTATTTTATCATATATAAATATGATCAAAAACAAAAACGATTCATGAATGATTTTGCGCTACTTGTGAATTTATATATGTTTAATAATAATGTAATTACTAAAGATAGTATTATGTAATTATTTTAGAAACCATTATTTTTCATTTATACGTTATTAATGGTGAAAAAGTATTGATATTTAAAATAATTGATGCGTAATAGAGTAATAAATAGATACTGATATTCTCATAATTAAGAATAATAAATTTCATTCTCTTAATTTCGTGTAATAAGTTTTTAATTTTAATTACAAAGTTAATTTAAGCATAGAGCGGTATAAATGGCTATCAACTTTATCATTTAGTAAAATTTATTAATACTATAACAAAGACTATTCAGAGGATTTGATTGTATAAAACAACTCGTATCATCTAACGTAAATTAAATTTCATCAATTTTGTTATAAGTTTTGTACAAAAGTTTCACGGCACATTTTAATTGTACTTCATATTGTTTAACTTATTATACTGAGAATAAACCGATGTTGTTTTAGGTTAGATGGAAAAAGACGAAGTTTCCGACAGTGTAATTTATTATAAATATCTTATTTTGATATTGTACAAATAACTGGTCTAACAGGTTGACAGTGTAATACATAATTTAAAAATTATCATTAAATAAATTGTATGATTTTATAATAAAAATGTATATAAATAAAATATTATAAATAAATAATACAAATAAACGTTTTTACCTATATTCAACGTTTTATATACACTGAAAAAAATAATTTTTTCAGACAAATTTTACTAAATTAGATAATAAAAGTAGGAAAAATAGATAAAAATGTAAATCATATGATATATTATGGTTAGAAAATTCTAAAAATATGTCAAATATTACCACACAAATGATAAAAACAATGATATAGTCTAACGTTTATTTATGTTTCTACTCATTTTTCCTTCTTTTATTATCTAGTATGGTAAAATTTGTAAGATTATTTTTTTCATTCTATGTATTGCTTTGATGATCACATTATATTTCTTAAATTGTCAAAATCTATATAAATTATATATATATATATATATCAATTTGTTATGTAGACGATACACACCTTTAAACTACGTACACGCGAGGTCTTTCATAAATTAGTTCTAAAAATAAATGAAATTAGGTCAAAGGTAATGTAGGGTTTCTACGTTCCCCCTCGAATGATGATTTCAATTTTTGAACGCTAATATTATCGATTAGCTTTGCGTTTAGTTTCCCATTACTTTGGGACCCCACATTTTCTATTGATATATTTATAATAAATATATAATCATAGGCATAATTTCTCTTATTAGAAATATACCAATGTCTATTATGTATACCATGAAAACCATACTATTTTAATAACTGTGACATAAGCTCGTTTTATTAGATCATTATTTATGCTCGATTATTTAATGTATTTAAGATACATATTAAATCATCCTTTATAATTGTAAAATATGTTTGTGTAAATATTTTGTCATTATACAATATATATATTACGGAAGGGAAAAGATTGCTATTTATTACAATGATTGTACGAGGACCATAATCTGTACTGGAGTTATTGTTCAATAATTCAAATTAATTATGTTGAACTCATGCGTAGTAAGGAGATCTTCCTACTTATAAGTTTGTGGTTATTCTTTTTTTAGTATAAGCCTATAAAAATGGGCAATTAATGTTTCGGTTCTATTATTGATTGCCCATTTGTCGCAATTTTATATATAATAGCGTCCGTATATATACATATATGTAAATATACACGTAAGTTTATTTTTAACACATTAATTCTGATTTCATATATTTTAAAAATAGTCCAACCACACGCCAATCGAAGCTTCTTAGCAAACAAAGGAAAAGGATTTTCTTCGAACAATTTATTTTCTGAAATGTGTTTTATCCTCTTAACAATCTGTCTTCTGATAACATTTAGTGTTCGCAATTTACAAAAGGTACGAAGTTAGGTTCTTACTTTTGTTCTATATCTGATAACTGATACTTAACTTTTTATTCGATTTTCATATCGTAAGTATACAATTTTTTTATACATAATTTATTGTCACGAGTGATACTAAATAACATCGATGTGATATTTTTCAACTTACATTTCATTTTTATCATGTTAATTTTCACTTTTTATCGTGGTATAAAATTTATTTTTTAAAATATGGCTGAATACGGGTTGAGATAACGTTATAGCTTGAAAGAAAGAGTTTTTAATTCCTTATATGTATTTCTATGAATTTATAGTATAAAAAGTACTACTCCTACGAGATGAGACATTTTTATTTGTTCGTAAAACAAATTGAATGATCTATATATATATATATATATAGAAGTAATATACTTCTAAATTAATAATAATATATACAGTAAAATAATTTATGTCTATAATAAATATATATTTATTATATAATCTATTTTAAATTTTATACATAAGAATAGTCATGATTTTTGCTGACCATATATTAAATATTTACTCATTAAAAATTACTTTACCGTGTATCATTATCAAAATTAAAACTTTAGTTCATGAAACAATTCGTTATCATTCATTTTATAATTTCCTCTCACTCTCTTATTCGATATTTAATTCTGATGGAAATTAAGACTATTATTAAAGTATACTTTCATCGAACTAAATATATTGTTCTTAACGGACTTGCATACGTTGAAATTTTTTAAAATTCTTAATCCTTTTGTATAAAGAAAATATTATATTACAATATATTTCCATAATATAGTACATATATACTTAATGTTTTTAGTTTTTTTTTCGACAAATAATTGAACAAATCTCTTTAAAAATATCTATGACGTCCACGTATTTAATATTTAATTTATTATTGCTTGAGAAATGTAAAAAATTTAGATATCTAACTGGCAAACACATTTACAACTTTCCTTATGACACGTAGGTAGATTGTTAAAATGATTATACATATGTCTTAGCTTATACTTTATGAATATACTAAAAGTTTATAAATTTACTTTTTTTAATTTTTACTCGATATATCTTGAATAACCGGTGTCTTTTCATAAATGTATAAACATATACGATTGTTTACACACTGAGAAAAATAAAACATAAAAAATTACTGTTTATAATACTAATTTAAGGCCAGATGATACGAATCGTAAAAATTTACTACTTTTAACAGTAATATATTATTATAATTCAGTAATTATCTATGTAAATAACTTTTTCATTTTTTTTTCTATTAAAAACAGTAATTTTTCATGTTTTAGTTCCCTCAGTGTACTTTTGTAGTTTTCAAAACCCGTAGAACTATGGCAATTCACTAATGTACTCTTCTGCCTGTTAATCAAATTGCCATTACCAGTATTCAGATACGACTAGTGGTCGATTTATAATAAAGTAGATAATTGTATGCGTAAATGAATCGGGTGTTACATTCTACTATTTACGAATCTCATAGTCAAATATAATAATGTGACTGTAAATAATAATACAACGCTGCGTGCAATTCATAATCATTCGACTTTATGACAAATTAAACCGACTTCGGCATAAATATTAACTGTATCTGTATCAAATTTATGTTCGATCATATACCCCGAAATCCTTCGTTTAGTCAATGTAACTTAATACCACATAAAATTGACTTATTACTACATCGAACAAGTATTATTACAGTGGTAAGGAGTATTACTGTGATATATATATATATATAAAGGTACGAAATATCGTTTTAAATGACAAACAGTGTAGTAGTAAGATTTTTACCATTTTAGTGACACAAGTTTACCATTTGAAATGACAAACGGTATGAATTCAACTCGTATGTAATACTTGTGTTCGTGTATTGTGCCATATAAAATACAATGATTTAAACATAAAGTAAAAATTTACCATTCGTATGATATAAAGTAAGATCTATTTTCGATATTTTTTACAGTTGCGTATAATTTTTATGAAAACGTATTTGTGTATGTGTACAATAATAAATGTCGTCACAACAAAAGCGTATCTAAAAAAATTTCCAGAGAATGTTATTAAATAAGTTGACTCTAATACATATTATATATGTCAACTGTATAATAATTTACAATATTGATTAAATATAAATATTAATTTATCAACAACTATTACAGATAATATTACATTTTTGTCAAATAAAATTCAATCAAACTATCGGAGCACGATATGAAAATGTTAAATGCATTTAGCTAAATGTATTCACTATGAAAATATCCACTATTTCCCCTATTAGTGAAAAATATTTCACCAAAAATATATCGCATTGCTTCACATTTCTTCATTTAAGGTTAAATAGACCATTTGCTGCAACGGAGTCAGGGTTTTGCTATTTTGTATAATTCTATTTTTTATTTGAAGTACCTAATAAATGTAGGCCGATTCTTCATAAGTAGAAAAATCATAATCTACACTGAGAAAAATCAAACACGAAAAATTACTATTTATAATACGATCTTGGACTTTTAAGCGACAAACCATAAAATTTGGTCTTTTTAGGAGAAAAATTTTCGTTTTTTACGTAGAAATTTACTACTTTATCTGAAAATATTACTGCTAAACATAGTAAATTCCACGGTTTTTCGCTTAAAACTCCAAGCTCGTATTATAATAAATAGTAAATTCTCATATATAATTTTTCTCAGTGTAATATAAAAACCAATATATATACAATAGTTTTATTGTAAGTTGTCACGGCGTTTTTTCTCACTTCAGAAACGCCGGGACAACTTTCATCCACAATAATTTGTAAAATAATAATTTTACTTACAAATATTATTCTTCTGGAGTGATAAAGTCGGCTGAAATCATTATTGTGATATATAATTGTTTTATAACCGTTTTTTCTTAAAATTCCTTAATTTGGCATTAATCGGTTTCTATTTCACCTTAATGTGATTCGGTTAAATGTAATTCGCGTTTCACAATATCCCATAGTAATTCGTAATCCCCCACACTCATAAAAATATTAAATTTGACGAAAAACTGTATATTTCTTGCACTCATATACATTGAAAAATCTTGTTAAATCAATATAAATAATATGTTCAAATAATACTTTTATTTATTACAATTATTGTTGATTGCGTTAAAAATATACTTTCTTGCACCAAGAAAGATTCTTTTTGAACGCATTCTATCACATTTTAAACAAACATTCCAAACTTCAATATTTCAAATGAGGTTAATTATTGTATAATGCTTGCATAGTTTAATATAATTAACATTCGATACAATTTTAATATATGTAATACGTAATAATGGATTAAGTTAAATGCGGATTAACTATTAGTGATGTTTGACTATTAACAGGGCAGTAACACATTATATCTATTACTCTCTAAATTACTCTCTAAATTTGCATAAGTGCATACTCAGTTTTTTGTAAGTGGCCGAATCTGGACTTTTTCAATAAGTGTATATTCACTTACAATAAGTACATTACAACAAAATTCACAATTGGTAAATACCATGATATTGTCTAATGTATATTTACATTTTTGCTCACTTTTCATTCTTTTATTATCTAGTTTGGTACACGCAGAAAAATTAAACTTAGAAAAGTGCTGTTTATAACACTAATTTGGCGACATTAAAACAAAATCCTAAAAATTACTGTTTATAATAGCATTATACTAAAAAATAGAAGAAAAATTTGATATGAAAAACAGTATTTTTACAAGGAAAAAC
>JABFQC010006484.1:0-10740 GCA_022817085.1 Psilanteris sp. ZL-2020 | reverse complement strand
CGCGAGAGCCGTAACACATTTAACCTATACCCCCACAGCAGATTGTCTCGATTCGACTTGCGCCAATGGCGTCAGTGACTATCGCCGTTAGGTGAACACCTATACAGGTCAGTTTCGGCCCTGCCTCACTATCGCAGATTTATCGAGAACGCTGCCTCCGGTAATACCCTTATAAATTCATGGCAAGCCAGAAAGCCATTCGTAGCGAATTCTTATCCCGAATATTTAGAATCGGCTGTCTCGACTTGATGGCAAAACAAGTCCAAACCACGTAAAAGCTTTTAAGAAATGGAGATCGAACGAGAAGGAAAGAGAGAAATAGCATCGGGGTACCGAATCACTGTGTTTGTATAACGTAAAATATTTTTATGAAACAAGTATTAGATTTATTCTAATTCATGGATATTTCTATGTTTTGTAAAAATGAATAATACAAATAAGAAATAATATTCCATGCAATAATTTAACAATTATCATGATGAAATTATAGATGACTAAATTATTTGTGTATTAATGAAATATTATTCAATTTCAACAAAATAATTTGTTATGGGCATGTTAATTTGTCGCCTTTCTATCTAATGTCTAATTTTCAAATGAAGTTAAGTTTGAATTTGTAATTTTCCATTATGAAATTTTACAATTGTATGTTACAATACACTAAAAAAATTCCTTTAAAAATGACTGTTCGGTTCAATAAAAATAATAAAATACATAGTAACTGTAGGAGAAAACAGATGTTTTGTTAAAAATTACTCAACTAGCTAGTAATTTTTAAATGAATTTTTTTCTGAGCGTGAAAAATTGATTAAGCAATCAATATTATCATCGCCATAGTTTTAATCAATTATATATTTAAATTTTTAGAAATAAATTAATTTATCAATAATACAAACATACTAATTCCATGCAGATGCTAGCCTGCAATTCAAATGGATTCCCCGACTGAATTGAACTATTTAGATCGAAATCTCTTGATCGATTTACGACTGCACTCACTAATTGGCAGCACTTCATCCATGGTGAAGAAGAACGTCGATGAAACAATCGGCTCACTTACTAAGTTTTATTTATAATCACTCGTTATTGTTTGTTCGAAAGCACTTATTATTGTGTGGCTGCAGAACTCCTTGGTAAATTTAATCGCGCTCGAAATGCATAAATCTTAGGCGACACAACGATAAATCAATTTTAGGCAGAGAGGAAAAAATATAATGTCTTGCTTTTTTTTTAATCGGTCTTTCTCTTTTTACTCTCGGCTTTCTTTTCCCAGTGAAGCGCTCCTTGTATGTATCAGTCTGGGGAACCGTTCATCGTGCTACGTAATTTGCAACGAGCATTCTCGTAGATCTCTCAGCTCGGCATATAGCAACGATCATTTAAGATAAAATCAGGTGTCTCGCAAAGTGGCTTCAAATATGATCTGCATTGTAAATTGTTTGCCAACGCATTATAAGGACACGGTTGATAAGCCGCACTCACTTTGATGCATTTCTGATGTTAATACTTCGATAAATAAATAACACCACACTATGAATAAATATATGAAATAATTGTCTTAATAAATTGATCGTTTATAACAGAAAACATAAATAATTATTGCTATGATAATTGGTACAATTTGCAATCATACTATGCGATAGTATTTTGTTCAACTGGCAGGCAATTACTTCAGGACGTTGCATTGACAAATGATAAATATCTGTTTATTAACATATGGATAAATATTATTAATATTGCAATATAAATTAAGATTTGTGAACAATTTATTGATTTGTAATTACTTAATTTAATTATAACGATCATGATAACGTATATTTTAGTAGTAGTAAAATTTATAAATCATGTGGTCATGTTTGTCGTATATTTAACTTAAAGCAAATTTAAAGCTTAATGTTTCGTGAAATTCGAAGATAATAATGAAACACCTATTTAGTTATTCTGTACAAAGATAGAAATAAATGACAAGAATTAGCTGCGTATGGTATAACATTGGAGACATTTATGGCAAACTGCGTGAGGCTCAACGAACTGTGGCAATGTCCACAGGCCACGTCGTTACATCTATTTGGAGAGGCTTTCGTACCTAACGCGCTAATTGGCATTAGTCTGTGGTTTCGAATCCATTAATCCGTTCATTAATCACTTGAATAGCATTGCAGTCTAAAGTCACTGCGTGCGGTCCGGTCCGCGTAAGGTATAGAAACGATAGTTCCACACGAAGACCAAAATGGGCATTTCGATGCCGCAACAATTTTGAAATGTCAAACAAAATTTCTTCAGTGTTTATAATTCCGCTTTTTACGGAAAAAAATTACTACTGCTATAATTCGTTCAATACTAATTATAAATAATAAACAGAGAAAAATAATTAAACGTATATAATAATAACAATGTATGTATATACATTATTTCACACGGAAAAGAAAGTTTCTTATATTAGTAGACATGTGGCTAATTTTTAGCTATATACGTACTATATTTATATTCTACTTCTACTATTATAACTAGTTTTTATTTTATTTAATAAAGAACTTTACAGTTTTCTATTATTGATATAAAAATATATCAATATATATATAAATTAAATTAATCAAGATATATTAATAAATAAAAGATTATTAATTAGACTAATATTATCGATTATTTAGAATCGAAAATAATTTCTAATGGAAATAAACAGTTTTAATATGTTAAATATTTTTGTATTTCTTATTATATTTTATTTTATCATTTCTTTCCTTAAAAAATTTCTTATCATAATTATAAAATTAAAATTCTTGAATCATGATATTATAAATTGTTTTGATTGGGAAGCAGCCTTTCCCTGCATCGAAGGATGTAATTTTCGTAGCAAATAACTTCATTCGTTCATCGAAAAGGAATTAATTTCATGAATTATTCATTCGTTATTTCTACCACAAACGCATGTTTACTAACGTGTTATAAGACATTTGGACATTATATTTTAATTCGACGATTGAGGGGGAGGTTTGGAATCGATCTTGACAAATCATAAAGAATTTCAATTTTTTGTCCACGTTCAGTGTGTGCGACGGACAAATAAACGATATGAAACGCGTGGAAAATGCGAAATTCCATCTCTAGATGTTGGATTTTGCGGCTCGAATTGAATAAGAAAGCACCGAGGGTAGAATCGTCCGCTTACGAAAAGTCGCTGTGGCAACGTGTTTAGTGAATGTAAGTCAACTCTTCTTTTCGAACCGTCATCCTTGCTGTGAAATCGCACGTCCGTTGCAGCGAAAAGACTTTTTCAAGGACACTCGACGTTAGTAAAGAAATTATTCTATTATTTCCATGAATAGTAATATATGTGTATTAAATACCGACTTATTTTTTAAGTATTTTGTAGAAGCGGATTAATTTATTTAACATTAAATGATGTGTTAAATGCTATTTCTAAAATTATTGTTTACTGAATTATGTTTATATATAAATATACATACATATAAATATGAATATACATACGTGTTTGCAAAATTATTTTGGAGGAACACATCTCCCTCACAAAAAGATGCGGGGGGGGGCTCTGTGCCTAACAATCCTCCTTTAATAATCTAGCCGAACCTAAAACCCAAGGTCCTAGGGGGCCCAGCAGCGTATTTTGCGAGTTTGTCATCTGAACCCTCCGTTAAACCGGTGCACCTGTTTGGGGCAGACCCAAAACACTTCAATTCGATTTTATTTAATGTTGCGCAATTGAAATCAAGATAGTCGCTTGTTCCCATATTTTACGATATTCAAATATATATGTGTTTGATTTTAAAGAACATTAATTTATATTATTTAAATATATTATTGAAAATTGTTACAAAATGCTTAATTCTCATGTTTTAATACATATTCATGTATTGGACATTTATATACATTAAATATTATATGCATAACATTAGTATTTAATAACTTAATACTTTAAATAACATATCTTAATATATAAAACTGAGCAATTATAAATTTAAAAAATATATAATATGTTTGTAAAAAAATGTATTTAAAGTTGACGAAAACAGAAATAATTTTGAATCTCGCAAAATATATAAATATAAGTGTTTTAAAAAGTTCAAAATATAATATTTCTAATTATTATTCACTATCTAATTATATATTCACTATCTTGATAATATCTAATTTATGGAGAATATAATTCTTTTAAATTTGAAAATTTAAAATAATGTTGAAAATTAAAAGTTTTACAATAAATATTCCTTATTATTCATTATAAAGCGAGCCTTTTTTATATAAAATGAAATTAATACAGTTTTTTTAATTTTTTTAATTTTGTACATAATAAAATTTATTTTACAGTTTCAAAATAGTCTAACGGTACTTTTTCGGATTAATTATTCCGACATAAACTTTATTGAAACATCAAAGCATTTTGTGTAAATATTTAATTAAAACCTTGTTTCTTAGATTTTAATTACAAAATATTGTAACTTAGATGAAGATACAAAAACATATTTATTAAAATACTATTCATTTCTTGTACGAAATAAATAATTTATACATTTACATGAAAAAAGGAAATTATTCAACGAAACATTGTACCATATAATGAAATTATGTTTAATTTTAATGATTTATTATATATGTATATAGCAAATTTTACAAAGTTATTTTTCTATTAAATATATAATCATAATCAAATATTATTTATGTTATTATAATTACATATTTACATAATACAAAGTTTTATAACCGACAAATACAATCAAGATTGTATTTTGATTTATAAAATACTTTTTAAACAAATTTTTATTATACTTTTATTATACAAATTTTAATTTATTAGAATTATCTTATAATTAATTATTATAATATATATTTACTTTAATTATAACAAAAAGATATAACAAATATACAGGTTAAGCAAATATTTAACGATATAAATATTATGTATTTTATTTTTGATTTGTCCAGGTCAATAAGCTTCGATTCTAGACAAGTATTTCTGGTATGACTTCATCCTAAAAGAACTGTGTTTGCCCTCACTGTCTAGTAACCACGAGACAAAAAAGATCAAGATGACATACTTGTTTTCTCTACTGGTTTTGCAATGAGTATATGACTAAAGATATAAAGCTACCATTTCAAAAGAAGCTTTATTCATAGAAAAATGATCCCGTCAGTCTCATATGCAGTGTATACTAAGCAAAAGCATTTGTTTGGCTCACGGCCAAGATATTACACATAATTTGTGAATTACATGCTTTTTAAGATGGATTCAAATGTTTCTGTATCAGAACTAGTGTAGCATAAAACTATTTTCATCAAAATACATATTATAATTTTCTAAAATGGTACTTTATCGTCTATATAATATAGTTTTGTACAAAAAATTATTGTATTAATTTTAATGCATGTTCACAATATAATGGGATACTGATTGGCTTTTAGTTTTTCAATACTTATTAATGATTGCTGCGATAAATAATTGCTTATCTTAGAAACTTATTTAACAAAGTGAAATAAAATGCAGAAATGAATCTCAAATGAAAATATAGTGAATACAAATATTGCAAATATCGCAGGATGTGTAAACTTAAATGGGTATTTATCACTACACTTCTTTGTCTGATGTCGTGGGTGGCAAGTTGGCAACGGAAGACGATAGGAGCTAAAATTACGATGTAACGGCGTGCGGGTTGAAGGGCACGGTATAACAGAAGGAATAGAAAATATAAGTATTCATAGAGCGTTTCATAATATGTCACAAATCTGGACATGGATTAAGTCGACTGAGAAGCGACGCTAATATACCAAACACAAAGGTGGCGTTTGCAGCGACTTGATCCTCGTCCACAATTTTTGAAACAAACGTATCTCTTGAGGTTCGCACATGCTTTGAATGAGCAAACATATTGCAGTTGGAGTATCGTTTA
The DNA here is from genome assembly GCA_022817085.1 of Psilanteris sp. ZL-2020. Classification (NCBI taxonomy): domain Eukaryota; kingdom Metazoa; phylum Arthropoda; class Insecta; order Hymenoptera; family Scelionidae; genus Psilanteris; species Psilanteris sp. ZL-2020. Next base: position 4,837 of record JABFQC010006484.1, on the reverse strand, counting down.
CATACATGTGCCATCGTTTTGCAAGTATCCAAGTTATATAGGCGATTAATATATATCAAACAACAAAGATTAATTATGTACATTAAATTGGTTTCATTTAAAGGTTCGATTCAAAGTTCAATATTTATTTTATTAATAAAAATATAATATTATTTCAATTTATTTAAATTTAATTTTTCAGCGATATAAATAAAAAGACAATCTAAACTCTGAAAAGATACATAATCAGAATTATAAATTAAAATATATAGTATAATACCGTGACAAAAACGTAACACCATAGTACATGTTTTATAAATTAACTTGTCGTGATTTAATTATTTTAGATAAAAATTAAAAAATTAATCAAAACAGCATGAATAAAATAATTTATATTTACAATATCATTCAAAATCATACTTATGAATACAAACATATATTCGCCAATCATATTAATAACTGATTTGCAATTACGAACTAACACAATTCTATACAATACATAAAAATACATAATAGCTTATGAATCAGAAGAAAAACAGCTAAAAGTCAGAAAAATAAAGGTTATAAACCAAAAAAAGATTGTTGTTTAGCGTTTCCACATGTTCCAGAATGTAATAAATGGCTTACAGTCCTGCTAGGTCAAATGTAATTTTTTCACTTTTCGGCTCAGTCGAATGTTTCACCTAAAATATCATATTTCGACGAGTTGGTACCCACGTAGGGCAAAAAATGACAAATTACGAAAATACTATCCATACGTTAAATTATGGATTTTTTATCTAGTTTCTAGTCCAGAAATGATTAGAAATTCAAATTTATATCATAAATTTCAAATTGGAATTTTTCGTATATCGCATAGCCTTAAGTATTACAAGAAAAACGGCTAAAATTCAGAAAAATAATATTTATAAACCAAAAAAAGACTACATTTCCAAATACGTCAGCACGTAATAATAACATTACGTCGCTCCTAGTACAAATTTAATTTTTTTACTTTTCGGCTGGGTCGAATGTTTCGCCTAAAACATCGTATTTCGAAGAGTTGGTGACCACGTGGGGTAAAAAATTACAAAATCGGAAAATACATTCCACACATTAAATGTTGCATTTTGGACCTAGTTTCTAGTCCAGAAATGATTAGATATTGCAGTTTTGATCGTAACATTCGATTTCGACGTTTTCGTATGTCGCATATAAGCGTACGCATAGCTGTAAGCATTAAAAGAAAAAGCGTTAAAATTGAAATAAAGTATGGTTTTAAACCAAAAATCGGTTGGCGGTACTGCGCAACTACCTCACTACTACTCCTCACTACCGGCTGAATACAAAAATTTCGACATAGAAGTGATATTTACATCCCTCTTTTGGAGAAATGGAAGTAACATATTATAAATAAGAGATGGTTGACGAAATTTAACCATTAATAAGTTAAATAAGTAACCACAAAATAAGTAACATTTTTAATTCTGAAGAGGGTCCCACACTGAGAACCGAAACTAAAAAAAGTTTAAGTTTTATCGTGACAAAAAGTAAATTTTATCACCAGATTTTATAATTTATGACAATAAAGTTACGACCAACATAGTGTTTTAAATAGTGATACGTTCAAGTAAAAAAAGAATTCAAAAAAAAAGAAAAGTAAAAAAGTAAAAAGAATTTAAAATATTTTTAAACCGTGTAGTTTTAACCTAGATTTCTGTACAGAAATGACTAGAAATATATTGTTATATCCTGAGCAGCCCTATGCAACTGTTTAATTAGAAACATAACCTTAAAAATCTGATCAAAATTATTAAAATAATGTATAAAAATTACGTTGTGTACATATAAAATGACACATTATTCTATAAAAGTAATAATAATAGTTTTCATATAAAATTAACAGTTATGTTAATAGTTACAGTTATGTGTCTATGTTTCGATCTACCTTATACAGCGCTATCTGGTGAGTGAGATTTAATTGTACCGAAGATTTTGGTCAGTTATACTCCCCTGATCCTGAGATATGCCAAGACAAGGACATAGTTTTGATTACAAAAACTGTGCTCTTTAATTCTAAGGTTTCCAACATTCATAAGGCAAGATTTTCAATAAAACAGAATGATATTTTTACAATCAATACTTTAATTTATTACCACAATTACTATAATCTTACAATTATTATATTTATATAATTATTAATTATACGGAATTTAACAAGTAAATAATTATTCTAAAATTACTAAATCTGGATGTTTTAGGGGGTTGTTCTTTGATAAGTTTTTTAATTTAATTTCGCGTTCTTTTCTCATTTGATACATATTATAGAAAAGTTTCATTCCCTTTTTTGAAAACACTACTAGTTTGAGAATCAGCTAAATCTTCCTCCACTCGAATATAAGAATGAATCAGTTAAATTCGAAACTTTTCCTAGATCTCCACGCCAATCTACATATGCTCCACCTCAAAATTCATGTGCCCCACGCCAACCAACATATGCCCCATCTTCTTGGCGAAACTCAAATGATCATCGGCTAGATAATTCTTTATGAAATTAAGATAATGATCCCTATTGTAGGTATTGCTCAGAAAAAGGGCACACTAAAGAAAATTGCGAGTTATGCAAATATAATAATTCCCGCCGTCAGGGAAACTGGCGTACCCTCCCCAACACAGGGAAAGAAAAAGCCAACATGAACCAAGGAATTCAATCACAATCCCAAAACCTCCCGAATTATCGAACGCCCAACAAAATTTGACAAGTTAGAAAATGGCCCAACTATTCTTCTAGAAATCAATGAAACTCGTATAGAACTTTTATTAGATACAGGAGCTGGTCCAAATTTATTAAAAGAAAAATTTATCTCTGATAATAGACAGATCAATTTTATTGAAACTAAGCGGAATAACAGAGCATAATGTTGTAACTCTTGGTAAATTTCAATTAACTTTTTAGACTTTAAATTCGACTTCCATATTGTCCCTGATAATTTTTTTTTAAATCAAGACGGCTTGATTGGTTCGGAATTTTTTATTAAAACACAATCAAAAATAGATTATTATGATAATTGTTTGATTTGCAAAGACGAAAAATTCCCTTTTTCTAATTGTACATTTGTTCAAATTTCCCCGAGAGATAGAAAAATTATTAAAATTAAAATTAATGAAACTACATTAAAAGAAGGATATATACCCCGCTACTCCGAAGATGATAAATTATTTTTGAGAGAAGCCATAGTGAGAAATTTTAACGGTTCTATATATTTACCTTTGTATAATTTGCATGATGAAGAAAAATTAATTCGATTACCTAAATTCACATTAGAGCCCGTAGATATTGTAAATAGTCCTTTGAATAACCAAACATCGTGGACTCCTTCAATTCTTAATCCCCAACTCGTCTCAAACAAAGCTGAAATAGTTGATATTGCAAACAAGCGAATTACCCGCAGACGAAAAATAGCTTTTGTTAAAAAATGTGAGATAGAATTTGAAAGCAAAAGATATAAAGAAATAATGCAATTAATTAAAACAGATCATTTAAACTACCCCGAACAAAAGGAAATTGAAGGTTTAATTCGAATTAGTGAAAATCAATTCCATTTACCCGGTGAAAAATTATCCTATACCTCTGAAGTCCAACACGATATTAAAATCACCGACGATCAGCCCATAAATGGAAAACAATATCGTTTTCCCCTATTCTAAAAAATGAACTACAAAGACAAGTTCAAGAAATGTTTGATAATGGTATAATCAAGCCCTCCAAATCTCCCTATAACACACCCATTTGGATTGTCCCGAAAAAACCCGATTCCGAAGGTAACAAACGCTGGCGATCAGTTTTCGATTTTAGAAAATTAAATGAGAAAACTATAGGCGATTCTTACCCTATTGATAGAAAATATAACCCATTAAAAGAAGAAAATATGAGAAATATAAAATTTGCGATAAAGAAATTATACAATTTTACAGACGAAAATTCTATAAAAGAAATTAATATAGCAAAAACAAATAAAATAAACAATGTTACATGGGAAGAAATATTAAAAGAATTAACACATAATTTTAAACATAATGATTGTGAAATTATAATTTGCACAAATATGATATATTGCCCCCCTTTAACAGAAAGATTTGACATTATTCGGGAATACCATAGTAGTCCCATAGGTGGTCATAAAGGTATAACAAAAACATATAACCGTATCAGGCATGATTACTACTGGGAAAATATGAAGGATGACGTCGAAACCTTTATTCAACAATGTCTATCTTGCAAATTAAATAAATTAGTACGAAACAAAATAAAACAACCCATGACTATTACTGATACCCGTGGGTCCGCGTTTGAAAAAATTAGCTTAGACATAGTTGGCACATTTCCTATATCTGACGAAGGTCATAAGTATATCTTGACTATGCAAGATTTACTAACAAAATATTGCATAGCAGTTCCCCTTATAGATGCCACTGCTGCCACTGTTGCAAAGGCCTTTATTAATAATTTTATATGTATCTACGGTGTCCCAAACATAATATTGACAGATTAAGGAAGAAATGTTATAAGTAAATTGATGATACAAATAGCGAAATTACTAAATATTAAAATATTACAAACCACAGCATTGTAATGCTGTCACATACAATTGATTTACTTGATAAAATTTATTTATATAAAATTGTATATATAGATATATATATATTTTATGCTTAATTGTTTTTTATAATTACAATAATTTAATATATAGAGTTATTTCAACTAATAAAGCTCTTATAGTGATACTTAAATAATTTTAAAAACAAAATAATTAATAAAATTTTCGTGTATGTCATGAAATATTATAAACAAAGTATAAAAAAATAATATATTAAATTA
>JABFQC010006483.1:0-10742 GCA_022817085.1 Psilanteris sp. ZL-2020 | reverse complement strand
TCATATTTTATACTTTATACTCCTATAACTTCTATAATTAACTTATGTACGGATCTATCTTGATACGATTTCATTCTTTTGACACGAATTTATTGCTTTGATTTAGAGCTTCTTTGTCGATAACATGCTAGCTAGGTATGCTCATTAAGGTGGTTCTCTTTATCATTTTACAAAAATTGCAGATTTTGATATATTTTTGTTAATTATAATAAATAAAATGTGATATGCATTCAGGACATTTTCTCATTTTAGAAGAATGTTATTTCTTAAAAAAAGTAAAGATTTGTATTTAAATGTTGAAGTGGGAACAAAAGCCGTTTGCGAGGTGGCAAAAATACGACTTGTGTTGCAACATCAACAATTTTACTTGAAACTTAAATTTTGTTAGGTAAAATTCATCTCCTATAATCAAAAAATGTTATAAATTATTTACAAGTAATATATAATTCATTATACATTATTATAATGGAAAACACTAACACCGTTGCAATAGACTTGGAGAACCCCCTTAAATCCTGATAATTTTAAATAATTTATAATCTTTATTGCTCATAATTAACCCTTTGGGGTATGAGTAACGTGAGGTGCGTGGTCTGCAGACAGGTGGCTAGGAAGGCTAACATTTGTCCGGTTTGTTGTAATCCTTTTCACCTGCGTTGTGCCAAATTTCGCACTATTCGGATCAAAAAGAAGCTTGAGAAGTGCTGCTTGAACTGTCAACTTAAATTAGGCCCTCAACGTCTGAAAGTTCCATGCAAGAAACACTTGACAAAATCTCCCAAAGTATCGACTCCTACCCATGACATTAGTCTTAATTCAAAGCCTAATTTGCCAGAACGATATTTTTAGGCTCAACGAGGATGTAGCTGATTTGAGAAAGATGCGGGTCATAATAACAGAAATTACTAAGAAATTAGATGATGCTTTACGTGATAATGAAATATTGAAGGAATCCAATCAGGATATCGCTGTGCGAGTATCTGAGAATACTCAGAATATCACTGAAATTAAAAATACTTTGAAGAGTCAAGCTCCAATAAATGAGTATTCCTCTTGGGATACTCAACTCCTTGCCCCCTGATTGGGACAGGGAATTAGCCATTACAGGCTTCAATACTCGTTGTGTCGAAGATATTCTTGGCTTTCTTCAAAAATTAGCTGCCCGCCTAGCGGTAGATTTTCACAACCATCTGCTTGATTTCTTTCGGAGTATTCCTGTGGTAGCTGGTAGATCCAGAGTGATTATTGTAGGTTTTGTCTCGAGGAGATACAGGGATGAATGGTTGGCGGCTAAAAGGAGGGTGAGGGATCTCTTTCTTAATGATATATTTGCAGATGAAGAGAAATCGCTTATTCTCATTAATGAACGTTCCACAGCGGTTGAACGCAAATGCTTTGGTGAAGCCAAAGGGTTTGCTAAAGCCAATGGGTATCTTTTTTGTTGGATGAGAAGAGGCCGCGTTTTCATCAGGAAAAGTGTCCGATCACCACTACTAAATTATCCTCGAGATGTAATTTGTCCCTCTCTTTCTGCTATTTCTGAGACTGTTGTTGTAGGTGGTATTCCGAATCGCTCTCAGGGTAATGCTCAAACTAGCTCTCTTCTACCTTCTCCGTTGTTGGATGTCAACTCGCCTGGGAACGTGGTTCTTGATACTTCCAATCCATTTCGTGCCTCACCATAGTACTTTTTCCCAAACTTCCGATAGATTTCACACATTAAAGGCTCCATCTGATGTGGAGATTGATTCTGATGGGGCTTCCCATTCTCTTCTATGTCAACGCTCAATCAATAAACAATATGGCGCATCATGATCAATTGAGAATGTTTGTTGACTATCGTAGACCTTATTTGGTAGCAGTGACCGAGACATGGCTGAGTGAATCTGTTCCTAATGCAAGAGTAACCTTGGACAATTACGACATTGTTCGATCTGACAGGTTGATGCGTAGAGGAGGTGGTGTATGTCTTTACATTCATAAATCGATGACTTCATTTGAACTCTTACTTTCTAACGATCCTGACGACTGTACTGATTTTGTCATAATTCGTGTTTTCATTGGTTCTATATCGATCTTGGTTTCTGTTGTTTACCGACCTCCACGGGCTCCTTTACCAAATAGTTTTGTCGACTCTTTTTCTTCTATAGCGCACTCTTATCCTAGGGTCATAATTCTTGGTGATTTTAACTGTGATCTTCTTGTTTCCTCTCGCGAATCTCGATTTATTTATTCATTTCTCTCTTCTTTTGGTCTGCATCTTCTCAACACCTACCCACCATACTAGTCATTCCCATACTTTACTCGACCTGTGTATCATCGAATCCAAATCTCATCTTGTAAGCTTTGAGCAATCGGGTTACCCATTTCAATCGGGTCATGAAATTTGGAATATTACTTGCCTCTTCCTATACCTCCTCCCAAAATAATGCTGCTTCATAACTTCGATCAACTTGATCTTGGTCAATTTTGTGAAATTGCGACTTCGCATATGCAGCAATTTCCTCCTGACCAGTATAATCTTGATGTTTTCCTGACTTGCTTTGTCAACGCTGTGAACAAAGGATGTGATACTTGTGCCCCACTCAGAGAGGTTGTGATTAGACATAGGTATTCGCCTTGGATCGTTTGAATCAATTGATCAGTGACAGGAAATCGAATAATTTAAAGGCAAAACTTGATAGGGCATTAGCAGGTAATGATAGCGGGAAACTCTGGAGGCAGCTTCGATCCTTGGGTATCGTGAAATCCGATCGCTGTCTTACTCCTTTTAAATGCACTTGCAATGAGATCAATAATTATTTGATTGATTCAGTGACTGAACTATTATCTTGCTTTAGACAATCTCTTGTTTTTTCTTTTCCTGGGTCATTGTGCTTTGGGAACTTCAACTTTCAACCCATCATGGTTCGTGACTTGGAGAAATACTTTAAGTTTAATGGCTCTAAATCCATTGGATTTGATGGCATCCCATTTAATCTTTACAGAAAAATCTTTCCAAGATTTAAAAGGGAAATCCTTTACATTATTAATTCATCACTAACATCTTCCATCTTTTCGTCTCTTTGGAAGCGTGCTATAATAATATCTATCCCTAAAACTTCTAATTCTACTTCTCTCAATCATTATAGACCTATCTCGATTCTCTGTGCTCTTTCCAAGATACTGGAGAAGATTGTCCACAGACAACTTCTCGCACACATTGAGTCGAATAGACTCTTTGATGAGTACCAATCGGGATTCAAGAAAGGATACTCGACTCAAAGTCTTCTTCTTCGACTGACTGATGATGTACGCTTTGCAATGGATAGACGCCTCATTACAGTGCTCGTCCTATTTGATTATACCAAAGCTTTTGCCTTGATGGATCATGCTCTCTTGCTTGGTAAGCTTGCAGATTTGGGGTGTTCTGAGGGAGTGACTGGATGGTTCCACTCTTATATTTCTGGAAGGTCTCAGGCAGTCCGTGACATGGATGGCAACCTGTCCGATTGGCGAGATATTTCGTGTGGAGTTCCGCAAGGATCTATTTTGGGGCCGTTGCTATTTGCCATTTTTATAAATGATATTGCACGAGAAGTGAGATTTTCTAAACATCTCCTTTTTGCTCCATGGGCCAGCGACTGAAATCATTTCACTGATAGAAACTATAGCAAAGGATATTGAAGCGGTCTGGCATTGATCGACTTTCAACAAACTTAGTTTTAACATTAGTAAAACTAAAATAATTCTTTTGGGGAGTCAACAACAATTGAGAAATATAAATTTCGATTCTCTTCCTCCAATAACACTAAATGGTAGTTCAATCCTCTATGTCAATTCAGTGAGAAACTTGGGAGTGATGCTTGAGCCCTCATTGGACTGGCAATTGCTTTTCTTTCTTAAACTTGTAGACGGGTATGGTTCACACTACGTCAACTCAGTCACAGCAAGTCAATTTTATCGATTGAAATTCGTACTCGTTTAGTCAAATCACTCATTTTCCCTCTTTTTTATTACTGCTGAGTATTACTTACTAACTGTACCGCTCTTCTCGACAATGAACTTCAGAGGGCTTTTAATTCTTGTATTCGCTTCATATTTCCTCTTCACAAATATGAGAGATTGAGAGATTGGGCTTGCTTCGCATAGCTTTCAGACGTAAATATTTTCCCGGATGTATCATTTGTAAACTATTACATGATGCTACTCCTAGTTACCTATCTAATCATCTCTCTGAAAGAGCCAATGTCATTGTTAGACCTATGCGTCACTCATATAGAGAACTCTTGATACCACGCTACAGCTCAACTATGCTCGACAAATCTTTTTTGTGACCGCTGCGAGATTTTGGAATGGTCTTCCGCTTTTTTTGAAAATGTCAGCGTCTCTAGCATTATTCAAACGTGCTCTACATGATTAATTATTTCTTGAACAGTGTCATTTGTATCGATAATATTTCAACTACCTTATATGTTTCTACGCTACTTATATTTTTGTTTTTTATTATATTTCGTATTATACTCTTTTGTAATTTTAAACGTTCGTACTACTTATTCATTTTTGTATCTTATCCGGCCATACGAGACTTCCCGAGGCGCAATTTTTGATAAATAAAATAAATAAATAAATAAAATAGACCAAATTGGATGATGTGGATCTATTTCTTCTGAAGCATGTTGAGCAATGTTGAGCATCAGAGAGATATTGTTTTTAACAACAAACAAGTCTGCGTGGAGAATCCTCGCAGAATCCCGATTGAAAAGGATCCAGGAGATTAGCTGTGTTGATAAAATCCAACAGTTGCATATGAACTATTTTTTCCAAGATTTTAGAAAGAGAGCACAAGATCGAAATGGGGCTGTAGTGATCCGGTGTAATGGGCTTGGATATTTTAGGAATTGAACTATTATTGCACGTTTTCAGACAGCCGGGAAGGTAGAAAGAAAAAGAAATTGGTTAAAGAGCGCGAGCATCTCATTAGTAAGTAGTGGGTCAATTTTTTTAAGATATAAATAGAAAATCCCGTCGATGCCAATCGATTCAGAGGTAAAGCAGTTAATAAATGTAGATACTAGTTTTTCAGTAGCTAGTTGAAAATCAAAGAGGTTTGGTTGAGTTGAAGTAATCAAGGGACGAGGGGCAGTAATTGGTATGTGTGTATACGGGGAAGCGAGATTATTAACAGCATCTCGGAGAAAGTCGTTTATCGTATCCGGATGAGCATCTAGGGGGTGTTGATTATGATTGGATTTAACAATACCATACGATCTCAACTCGTGCCAAAGTTTCCTCGAATCCCCATCTGCCAATCGGGAGTTGAGATGGTCTAAATACTTGGATTTATGCTCCCTAAACAAGTCTCCGATTTCGCAACAATGAGAAGAAATAGGGAGTCTTAAATCTGCATAGTAATTTCGCAGTTTGTTCTTATTATCTCCTCTTTAATCTCAGCAGTGATCTAATAAGCGTTTTAAGCAGGAATTGATTATACTCTAGGAATAAGATCTGGTGTCCTGACAAGAAAAGATACACTGATTGGGAGTAGTGTAACAGGTTTGATTGGGAGTCTATGATGCAGAGATTGAGTAAAGAATGATAAAGAGAAGTATGGTGAGTTGGAAATTTATCATTGACGACATAAAAATGATATTTAGAAATAAAAGGACGTATGAAACGAGAATCGGTTACGGAACTAATAATTTACAATTAAAAGCACCCAGGATGATGAGGTGTTCAAATGAATGAGCAACTGAAGAGAAGGATTGAAAGAAGGAGGTTGGCAGAGTGGAGTGAGGGGGACGATAAATAACTACTACAAGAATGGACATGGATGATGTAGCGTGAACATTTGCCAGAATGAATTCTGTCGTTGTGTCGGCTGAGGAGGCGTTAGTTTCCAGTAATTTAAATGAGTGGATGCATTTATGAAAGAAATAAACAGACGCCGCCTCCTCTACGAGTAGACCTATCAGAGCGAAGGATGTCATAGCCCACGATAGCTACTTTCTTGTCAGGGACTGTATCGCTCAACCACGTTACTAAAACGACTATCATATGTGGTGACCAAGCATCAGCCAGTGAGCACTATTCCTCATGGTGAGCTACGTTATTTATCATTAATGTGGTAAACCCTTAGGGTAAGGGACTCGGTTTCATCTAGAGTAGAGGGTGAACTAGGAAGAGGTAGTGGATATTGTGAGCAGGGATTGTAAGAGTGAAATGAAAGGATGGGGTAAGGGATGAGGGATGAGTCTTCTCTGTATTTCTCCATCAAAAACAACATGAGGTAAATGATCTTTGTGTCTCAAAGTATTCATATATTTGAACAGGAGTTTAGGATCTAATTGAAGACTGTTTTCTATTTTGTCCATGTAATTATCATGCAATATCTTCTCGTATGATTTAATCAAGAGAAAGAGACAAAAATTCTGTCAAATAATTTTTTTTCATCAGCTAAGGTGTTGGCTGAAATATACGAAGCATTGTATGTTATAAACAAGTTATTTTAATATTAAATTGTATTTTTATACTTAGATAATCTTGAAACGACACTTGCGTTATAATGCTTGGAAAAGTGTAATTGGTATATCACTATAAAATTCGATAACGTTTCAGCCATATCAATGTTCAATACTATAAAGTACAATAACATACCATACAATTATTACATTTCTAATTGGGAAACGGACACATCCACAATACATTTTAAATTAGTTTTATTGGGATTCATTGGTTTTTATTGGATTTTATAGATTTACGTATGCTGGGAAGATACAACCCCCTGGCATGTTATGCTACAATAGTTAGACTTCTTCAAATCATCTGATCTTGTACTGAATGTACAACATCAAGGAAGATTCTTTGTAATTACTTCTTTTGATGAACAAATCTAATGAGTTGTACAAAGTGAAATAAAATTTACAATAATCAAAATAACTAATATTTAGATAAACTTTTTTTAATATTATTATTATTATTAAATAAATATTTATTTCTTTAATTTTAATAAACAGACATTTTTTTAATAATAATAATAAAATAAGTTTATCTTATTATTATGGTAAATAATTTACAATAAAAATTGTAATCATAGAAACGACCATTAATAATGAGATAAACTTTTAAATCCAAATTAAATTGTTATTTTTCTAGATTTAATATAATTATAATTAATTAACGCCAGTTCGGTCATTTTTAAATTTTAATAAGTGTTTTTATAATATAATTATTTCTCATAAAGCAAATCCTTTTTTTCTTTTATTTAATAAAGATTTATTTTATTTATAATATTAATTATAAAAAATTAATTAAGAGGTATTTATTCAATAACTTTAATAAAAATTAATTTTGCTTTTTATTTTTATTTTAATTATTATAATTATAAATATTAACATATACTATTGTATTATTTATCAGAAATTCGTTAATAAACATAATCATAATAAAATTTAAATTTCGCAATTATATTTGTTTATAAGTATAAGGATTTTGTATTAGAACATTATTCTAAATTTTAAACTTAACCACGCAAAACGTCAGAGTCTATTTGACAGGCTACGATTTTGGTATAACAGTACTGAAGTTGAAAGTGTCTGCATTTTGACGGGCATGCATTTTGGTTTGTATTCATTAAGTCCCCTATCCATATATATATATATATATATATATACATATACATTTAAGTTTTTCAAAGACGAGAAGACGAAATCAAGTGAATTGTCGTTAACATTAGTAATGTCATTATGTTAAGTTAAGTTATGATAATTTCTGAAATAATGTTGTGAAATAATTAATAATGATTTGGCAGCAGAAACATTATAGTAAGTTAGAGAAGACAATGGAGGGAAATATACGGAATTAATAATATAACGTTGATGATAATAAACAAATTGTATAGTAATAACATCGAAGTCACACGGATCAGATAGAATAACTGAGTCAAATTTAAAATTCTCGAAAAAATAGATTACTTCCAATATATTTTCAAATTTTAAATCTGAATATAAGATACTATAGTACATTTAGAATATAATAATTTGAATGTAAAATCTCAAAAAAAATTATTAAGCGCACAAGAAACATCTAAAAATGGAACTGTACCTATAAAATAAGTATATGCAACGATTATACCGCTTGATAAATTGGTAAAATTCATATTTCTACGTAATTTTCCGAGATTTCTACGTAACGAGAGAAAATTACGAAATTTATGTTAAAAAATGTACTATTTTATCAAAAATGAAAAATTATTTTCTATATAACGTTTAAATTAGCGCATTTATCACTACACCTACAATGAATCAGACAATAAACCACCAAATGCATCAGATAATGACATTGATAAAAATAATACGAATGAGTGCTTTAGAAACCGACACGTTTGTTTCACATATCAATCTAATTATTGGAGACTTGTTTCCTATAAACAACAAATATTTATCTTTGTTTGAATCTTTATATCTTATTAAAAATTATATGTTTGATTTTGAAAATTGGTATTTCTATAAGTGATTCTAAAACTTCATCTTATTTTAATTTTTGAACATCACCATTTATATTTAGAATTGTTCAAAAAAATAATTTCTACACACTATATAATTCTTCATTCTCCAAGGCTAATGGAAAAGTATGTCCATTAATCAATTTAAGTTCAATGAGGCTAGAAACAAAACATCGTCTGTTCAAGAACTACGCTCATATTAATCAAAATAGAATGAATTGACCATTTAGCATTTAGAGCAACATCTTTAATCATCAAGAGCATATTTTGATTCATTTCACTTGAGAACATTTAAAAATAATTCATCCATCCAAGGAAATGATCAACAATTCAATCTAAAATTTGAGAATAAAAAATTTAACTCTTGCAATAGGTTTATTAAATATTGTAAAGAAAGTAATGTGTGTCTTAATTTAGTTAAACAAATCAAATATACGTATAACAAAATGTAACAGATAATGCAAATGCACATGATATTTTTTATGAGTTAGCAAGTTTGTAACTTTTAAGTTTGATTGCCATTATCAAACAATATAAAATCATTAAAAAAGGAAAAGTTTATTAATGTTAGAAAATTTTCATATTCTAAAACATTAACTTATATACAAAAATTTTAAAAAATTTATTAATTATTATAAACTATATTTTTATCATTTTATGATAGCTTAAATAAACTGTTTTTTATGTAATATCAATATTAATAAAAAATAAGTTGTTAATGTAAAAATATAAAATGTTTACAATTTTCCATTAATTATTTCTTATAAAAATTAATAAAATAAAAATAATGCTTACAAACATAATTGCTTTCATTTGAAAATTTATAAAATTCTATATACATATTGTTGTACCCCGGCAGTAACGACAGAGGCGGGGAGATGGCGACATGCATGCACGCCGCTGTGCACGCACCCGTAGCATAGTGAGCCACCGCAACAGTAACAGGCAGTAGTTCGCACGACACCGCTAGGCGGCGAACATTTTCTCGCAATATTTTTATTCTATAAGCTATAAATGTATGATATTTTATAATATAACTTTTTTCTACGTGTACATACGCAGAATATTTGCAGAATACGTAAATAGTATATATTTATAATAATAATATTATTATTACTAAAATTATACGAATATTCTAAAAATATTATTTAATATTTTATAATAATATTCGTTTATAAAGTTATTTACAAGCGCTTTTCAAGTAAATGGTTAATTAATCATAATTTTCGTACGTAATTTCATATGTGATTGCACACGTTGGTTTTTTTCTCCTAGGATTATACTATCTGGGAGTTCTACCGCTGACTTACTTTTTATTATAAATTAGGAAATTACCGTGAACGAGAATTTCATTTATATCTTAAACAAGAATATTTAGAACACCGTTACTTCTTATACAGTTTGACACCTTTTTAAATACTTGGTGAGATTAGCTAATGCATGTCATTTTTAATATTTTTAATTTAAGTTTTTCATATTTCAACTGATCCTTATCAAAACTTTGTTAAAAAGAATACTTATATTAAACGTCAGTTTGATAGTGTAAAAAATTTATTATTAAATTTGTTTACAATTAATTTTCTCCTTTACAAAAGAAGCTTATAATTCTTCGATCCTGTGTCAACTTATTTGAAACCTTAATGATGGATTTTGAAACAATCATATTCCTTCATATGTCATTGTTTGTCATCCAGAAGGTCACTCCATAAAATGGAGAGCATGTAGGAAAAAGACAATATTCCCTCCAGCGTACCAACCTCTTTGCTGAGTCCTGAAACTAAAAATATACTCCGTTTATTCCGATTGAGTAAGCTGTTAAGTATTTATAGTTGAAATTTAAAAGTAACGGCCTAAACGGTACTCCGACACAGTGATGCCAGATTCGGCATAAAAGCAGCAACTTGAACATAGAGCGACGTTCACTCGGTTTACCGCAATGTCGGTAAAAATTTTAGAAGATTATTACTTATTTTTTGAATCATTAATTAATAATTATGATTTATTAATTATTAATTAACACTGTTATTACAATTATAACAATTTTTTCAATTAATTTTTTTAATCTAAAAATAGGAATACAGAGATGATAAATCGAAATCTAGTTTGCTTTAAAAGATTGATTTTTATTAAAAACCAATATGTAATATTAAATTATTCATACAAGAAGATATTATTTAAATAAGTTATGTACTTGTATATGTTCCTAACATAATGTTTCTATTAATATTGATATAACGAACAAATTTAATAATATAAGAGA
>JABFQC010006482.1:0-10742 GCA_022817085.1 Psilanteris sp. ZL-2020 | reverse complement strand
GCTATATTCAGTATGATTTCTGTGGATGGAGATGCTAAGTTTAAATGCTGTTTAGGAAGGGATTGCAATTTAGGCGATCCTAGAAAAGCTGAACCAGGTAATGCCATGACTCAAATTAAATGAGGGTTTAAATAAAATAATTTGACATTTGTGAACAATTGCGGTTGTGTTAACATCAATAATTAGTATATACTTATGTAATTAGAAAATTACTTGTAAAATTAAATTGAACGTACTATTAAATGTCTATAACATAAATACCATACATACATATATAAGCAATATTTACACAAATAAAAAAAAGGTTAAACAAATTTATAATTTTTATTACTTGAATATTTTTCACGAAAATTTCTTTTAGTGAAATAATGTAATTTATAATGAAATATATAAAATTGTTACGCATATTTTAATAAAGGAAAAACATATTAAAATAAAATGAACAACTTAAATTTTAGTGTCACTATAACTTCAATTTATATTATTCTACAGGTAGTAAATGTAATTCAATTCTATAAACTAAATTAACAACGTGAAAACGTGTGTATTTATATCTTAAGTGAATTTGGTAAAATTAAATTTATTATTGTGAATTTTTGCAATGTTTATAGTTAATGTCGTATTTTATATTAAACACATAGTTTTTACAACATTCACTAATTCTGATTTATATATTAAAATATATTAAATGTTTGTATTATTAATTATAAAGTCTTAGATTTAACATAATTTATAATAGATTGATCAAAAATGATCGATCTATAATTGAGTAGCTGTCATTTTTTTAAATTATATATACACATATATATATCGGAATTGTAGTAAGGTAACTGATTTTTTTAACAAATTGAAAAGTCCATATATTTTGAAAGTTATTTATGATGACAGAAGTTTTGGACGATGAGTAAAGAATAAGCGAGTTCATTAGTTAATTGGTTCAATACCCAAAGCAACTATATGAACATGGTCATTTGTATGATTCAAATATAAGGTCACGTTTTCAGTAAACATTTCACATATAGAGTGCAAATTGTACTACCTCGGCCCACATTGTCTCAAAGACAAAGAAGGTTTTCCGGTCATTAAAAAATATCAATTTTGATACAACCTTGGACAAGTAGACAATTTAATCTTTTTAACAATTATAATATATCAAATTTGCATATTTTCTTGTGGCAATGTATATTTCTAAGCCGTATAATATGAAAATGCTAATAAAGCATTAGACAAGCAATCGAAACATTTCCTGTTCGATTTTTGTAAAATTATAATTGAAGTAAATGTCGCGGGTAAAACAAATTACGCATGGAAAGACTAAAACGCTACAAAAGATCATACCCACGCGTGGTTCGACTATGGAGTGTTAATTTACAGCACAAGTATTGATGCTGCACGTCTCATTATCCTTATCATTGTCGTATTATATTAATAAAGGTGATGTCATGAGGGAACGTGAGCGAATCGCCAATTAAATAGCGAGCTATGGCGTTCAAATCGATCGTATTCAAACACGGCCATTTCTCTCACTTTGCAAACTAATTCTGATAATTGCAATCATTAGAGAGCTAACATTGATATACGATAACAGAATAAAACAAATAAATTTAGTGAGTGAATTCAAGTTTAAAGTTCACGTTCAAATTAACGATGTCAATTATAAAGATGATATAACTTTGTTTAAAAGTTCATTTAGTATACTGAGAAAAATTTGATAGTAAATATTATAATAAATTGTTAACAATATTGCATACTACACGAGGAACGAAAACTGTAACGTCGCATTTTAAAATTGTGTGTGAATTATTATAAAAAATAAAATAAAACTAAAAAAAAATATAATATTTGTAGATAATATTATAACGTGGCATTATAATTTTGATTATTTTTGTTTTGTACATCACTTTTACTATACATTTTTTCTCAGTGTAATTACTAAGCGGTTATTAATGAATAAGTAACCACAAAGTAACATAAAACAAATATACGTATAAATTAAATACTAATGAGATAAATTAATTATTTAAGTAGTGAATGTTAAACTCATCAAAATTGCTAGATAACTCATAAGTATGTTAATGTAATTTAACGGGTATTTAAATACTATATATATTATTAATAATTATAATTCATATATATAATTATTTTAATGTTTTTAAATTTTTAGTGTTCCTATGCACTTATTTCAAGTATACTTAAATTTCATTTCTTTATTATTCTTAATACAAAAATTTATGTCAGAAATTATGAATACGTATTAGTATATTTTTTGTATTCGGGACTACAATGTAAATTAATTCTTTTTTGAATGGTTACCTAATATTTACAATATATGTATGATTGATATAGGCTAGTCATCGATTTAGTCACTTTAACAATCAACACAGTTAAATGTATAAGTAAATATGTTACGTTTACTGTAATTGACCGTATATTATAGTAACATTAAAATGATTATAAACTTCTTATGAACAACTTTAAATTATTTCCGTAAATGATGGTTTCATGTGTTTGCGTAGGTCAAGATAAAGTTGAAACTTAATAATATGAAGAAGATTTTACTTTACCAATATTCCACATATATATTTAGAAGTGACGTGGGCTTTTTGCGTCTAAATATGTACATATATATTGATCATGAGTGTTGTGATTACCAAAACCATACTTAGTTCAAGATCATTTAAAATAAAAAAATCTAGTTTATACAAAAATTAGTTTGTTAATGTAAATACATTTATGGATTTGTTATTGTGATAAACGAATATTGACAAAAGTGATATGAATAATAATTTACAGTAGATATTATATAATAAAAATATTATTTACATAAATTAATATTTGCTTAACTATCACTCTTAACTGCATTAACTATATAATTTGTATGTTATAATATTTAACCGTCTATATAAATTAGATAACGTGTTGTAAGTAGCATTGCTTCAACATTAAAACAAATTTATTGTATATCATATTTCTTAATCGATATTTTAATTTAAATATGAAAAATACGTTGAACTATATATATTAAAAATAACAGTTTCGTATTATGTTATCTTCATCTTAGAATAGAAAATTTAATATATATCTATTAAACTTTTGTAATTTTTGTCTTTCGATTGACAAAAAATCAGTGTGATGATTATTATAAAATTTATATATATATATATATACTTTATATTTACTATATATATATAAATTAATCCCAAAATTATCATTTATGCATCGGGCCTTAAGTATAGCGTATGAGTCAAGAAAGACGTCGTTACGTCACGTTCGCCAATCCACATCCGTATATGTATAATCTTGGATGGACCAAGGTCTTGATGTAGTAAGCGTATACGTTTTCGGTTACTATCACCGAGTTACTTTCGTTTTTTTGATAACAAACAGACATCACTGACTGTATCTTTCGTAAATACCACAACATAACATTATTTTATTTTTTTATATTTTATATTTGAATATTATACTAAATACTATTATTAATATTTCGTTTAACATTATATGAATAATGTATTTTTAATTATTTTAATTAAATTTAATTAAAAAAAAGTATAAATGATACAAATAATCGATTATAATATTAGCAAAATATAAATCAGTTAAAAGATCATCTACTTTTAGATATTTTTTGTGGAAAATAGGTGTATAATATAATTTTTATAAAATAAAATTAAATTAAATTCTATAAAAAGCTTTTAATTAATCGTGTTTAAGAACAAACTTTTTTAGAATATATACATATTAGTTATACACTGAGAAAATAAAATTGTAATGGGAAATATGTACATCGTTATAGTCGTACAAATCACATTGTATAAGTCTTACAATTTTCGTTAACCAATGAGAACAATCAAAATGTTATAAAGTAAATTGTACAATTTCATTTTAATAATAATAATACTACTTTATTTAAAACCCTTGGTTTAGAATACATCGATATAAATAAAAGAATATAATTATAATAGTATAAAATAATAATAAAAGAACATAGTTTTTGTAAGTCTGAACGAAGATGAACATGGTATGCATATAATAATTTAAGTTAATGAAAATGGTTATACATCACAAAGATAAAGATAATAAAGAAAGGTTGCATGGAAATTTTAATTTATGTAATGAAATTGCATATATAAATTCGGACATATCTATAAAGTAAATATATAGAAATTGAAAACTTCTAAATTTTATAGTTTTGTATAATGTATAATTAATATACATAATACTTTACACTTATCGCAGTGAAAAAAAGGGGATTTTCTGCAATAGTGCAGAAACTTGCAACTTTTTCCTCTTTATACTGGATAGTTTCACTTTTCATCCGCTGCGATGATAACGTACTAAGCCTCGAGCGTAGTGGCGCCCTTAGCAGTATTATAATACAACCCGAGTGAAAATTTCTCTAGTAAATGAACAGTTTTTACAAGGAACTTCCTAGATATTGACTAGTTTCAACTATTTAGAAAAACGAACAGATTTCTTACAAGTTATTCGCTATTTTCATAAATTTATATTTATATTTATATTTATATTTAAATTTATACAATATAAATTTATACAATTGCTATTCCAGTTTTATACAACTGTTTGCAAAGTAAGCACTAGATTAATTTTTATAACCAAATACTTGCCAATTATTTGTAAGTGAAACTAGACTAGTATAACTATCAAAAAACTTAATAGAAACTTATCAGTGAACTAATGAAATGCTCAAAATACTAACAAAATATCATTTCGATACGATTGAACGAATGGTGAGTGAGGCAGCGAGGCACGCAGTGAAGGACAAAGTAAAGCAGCATTACGACGATCGTTACTTGGATGGGTGACCGTTATTTAAACTTAATCTTTAATTATTAGTATATATATATGTGTGTGACACATATAAATGCAGATAACACTAAGCAAAGCTAGAATAGTTGAAACTGAAGATTATTATTTCTTTGTTTCATTTAATAACTGTTAAATAGTTCAACTAGTCATTTACTTGTAATGATCTGCGTTATATTACTGGAGACAAACTAGATAGTTTAACTTGTAAGTTACTTATATTAAAAATGATACGAATTTCCACTCGGGAAGATGATAGAAATTGTGACTAAGGTTTATAAAGTATATGTTAATAGTAAAAATTTAATATTCATGTGATAATTTTCCATGACATAAGTAAGTTTTGATAATCAAAGTACGGTTTCCTATTTCAAGTGTTTAACTTAATCATTTATTTGAAACAGAAATTTAATTTATAGAAAATGGTGACATATTTTCCATTAATTCGGATAACGTTTTCGCACGGAAAATATAATCAGTACACGAAAAAAAAGTATTAAAAATTATTTATAAAATATCAACTGTGTGACAGTAGTGTTGTATTTTGAAATAATACATAAAACTTCAGCAATTTTTACTAAAATGTCAGCAATTTTTACTAAAATGTATGCAATATTTACTAATATTAAGTATAATTTAGAAATAGAACACTATTGTCACACATTTAATATTTTACTAGTAATTTTTAATACTGAACATTAAAATACCGAACTTAATAATAAACACGAAAATAGCAAAATGAATCGTTTCGAAATCGGGGGGAGAGCGCGCAAGCAAACGTTTCCAATTTCCACTCCCTTTTTCTGATAATATGAATTTTATTGAATTTTTAACAAAAAATAGTTAGGAGTTATGTGAAATAAATTTACGTATTTGTACACTGAGAAAAATGGACTGTTGCTTTAACAGTCCCCACTGTACAGTCTGGACTGTAAAAAATAGATGTCTGAAAAAAAGTAATAGGCCTTTAAAAATAAATAAAATACGTCTGGACTATTGCTACTATTGCACTATATATATAGACTATTGGACTATTGCAAAATCGTGTTTGAATGAAAGCGTAGTCTAATTGTTACATGCTTTAATCTTGGTATATAAGTACGCCTTGATTTCAATCGAATCTTGATTTGAGCAATTTTGTTTATATGATAGAACAGATATTTATATAAGTACATTAGATTTTTCCTTGTACATGCATCTATTTTAAAAACCATATTGGTTGAACGAAAAGTTTCCTTCCATATTGTCTCAGATTTTAAGACAATAAAATTAAAAAGAATAACGGCGATTTTCGAGCGAGGCGAAGTTTCTCGTTTCTCGGGCTTCGCCCTCGCCTTCGTCTCGTGTTGTTAATTTCAGCCGAGTACAAAATCGCCATTTCGTCTGTGCAACATACGATACTTGTTGTAACAAGTGTACATAAAAGTATGTATTATGTACTGAATATGAAGGGGGTCCAGGGGGCGAAGCCCCCGGCAAGGGGGTTATATAAACATAAATACTTTTTAAAAGAATAAAAAAATATTTTAAGTAAAAAGAAAAAAAAATTAAAAAGTAAAAACAACTCCGACAATTGTGTCATCTGCGTCGAACGTCGAAATCGATAGTATCGACTCGGGATCAATCAAAGTGGCGTCAACGTGGCGGGAATCGGAACTACAAGACGATTATTTTCTTTTTTGCCCACTTTTTTTGTCATAGGACAAAAAAAACAGTGAAATAAGTTCTAACTCAAAAACATGTACTTTCCGGTCCCAGACAAGGGCAAAAACAGTCAACTTTCCGTGCACGTGTTACAAAAAAATATTTATAATAATAATTATTCCGTAAATGATCGTATAGATATCAGTTTAGTCTCCAATTTATGAATTGACTGTACTTTACTTGTCTACCAATCACCTGGAAAATAAACATTTAAAAGAGACTTATGCAAGAATACACAAAGTATTATATACTAGGAAGATTGAACTTTTTCTTAAATGTATCCTAAATATTTAACATTTTCTAAGGTTTATTGTTAATTTGAAATATTTCGATATATACATTAAGAACTATGAAAAATAGTATTATTTATTTGATACTTCTACACGGAAAGAAAATATGTCTTCAAAATGTTTAAGATTAAATTTGTCTTAAAATTTTAAGTATTAAATACTAGATTTTAGATATTTGTTTTACTAGTGTTATTGCATTAATACACTGAGCAAATTTTACTGTTTTTAACAATAATAAAAAGATATGTATACAAAATTAGAAATATTCACGTTTAGATTTATATTAAATACTGAATTAACAGAATAACCTACACGGAAAAAAATATAATTGAAATTTTACTATAAAATAAACGAGACTGACCCTGGAAGAAACAAACTTCCAATTTATCTCGAAAATTAGGGAAAATTTAGCAGAAAGTATTAATATACTTGAAAATATATTATATTGTGATGATTCTATTACTATTACGAATGGATGATACATATTTGTGTGTTTTTGATAAAATTATTAAATATATAAATTTTCATTTTCAGGCACTAAGAAAATGGAATACAAGACCCGACAATGGCATGAGAAATGCTTTTGCTGTGTTGTATGCAAGAATCCTATTGGCACGAAAAGCTTCATCCCTCGCGAACAAGAAATTTACTGCGCTGGTTGCTATGAGGACAAGTTTGCTACACGATGTGTTAAGTGTAATAAGGTAAAAATACGACATAGATTTTTAACGTGTTTGAATAATATTTCGTATTTGATGAAATAAATTACATGACATGTGTAAAAGTAAAAATTAAATTTTTTTAGATTATAACTAGTGGTGGCGTAACATATAAAAATGAGCCCTGGCACAGAGACTGCTTTACTTGTACCAATTGCGACAATTCTCTTGCTGGTCAGAGATTCACATCTCGCGATGATAAGCCTTATTGTGCCGATTGCTTTGGAGAACTTTTTGCAAAGAGGTGCACTGCGTGCAGCAAACCCATTACTGGTAAGCGTTGATAAACTAGTAGTTAATTATTTGTTAAACAATATATGCTTTTATATGTATTTAATTTACGTGTTCTTATTTTAATGTAAAACTTATATACATAATGTATTATCAGAAGTGTTTTAATCATTTAGCAAAATTAAGAATATTAACATTTTGTTAAATCGAATATGTATGATAGATTTAGTTACTTTTATCTTAGAAAATATGAAATTTTATATATAAATGAAATTGAGTCACAAATTTTCTTTTTAGGCATAGGTGGCACACGCTTTATCTCTTTCGAAGACAGGCATTGGCACAACGACTGCTTCATCTGCGCAGGATGTTCAACGTCACTTGTTGGTCGTGGCTTCATTACTGATGGCGACGACATCATTTGTCCTGATTGCGCCAAGTCAAAACTCTCGTAAATTATCCAAAGCAAAATATAGTCTTGTACGAAACAAGATACGAAAAATATAAAATTATATGCAAATTTAAACAATATAATATTATATTATAAAAACGATATGGTCGAAAAACGATGTAATACTTGATTTTTAGAGACAATGATTTTTGGAAGTGATAATATTTCCTACTGTTGACTTAATTATAATTTAACGATTTAAAAAATATTTTGTTCGTCACAAAATTAAATTTTAAATAATATTAGTTGCACAGAATTAATTTTGCATTACTATATTGTTTAAAAGTAAATATGTTTATTTATGTTATTTTTAAAGAGTAAATTACTATTGTTACATGATATATCATATAGAAAATCAAATTATGTTAAATGTTTTAATTTACTTTAAATTAAACATAATGTTAGCTTAAATGCTTGTAATTTCAATAAAAAATCTGAAATTATTGTCTCTGACAAATTATAAATAGTAATTCGAACGAATAATTCAAAATAAAATGCCTTAGTCAATGTACTATAAAATAAAAACATATAGATTAATAGATTGATATATCAAAAATTAATACTGAAACCTTGTTAACAAATCAGGTTTACCGTCATGCTATTGTATTGATGTTGTTCTTTCTTTTTCCGCTTTGTATATGATAGTGAACTAAGACGGATATTGTTGTTTGCTTTCAGCAAATTATGAAATTGCGTAAAAAGAATTATATATATTCTTATACATCGATATTTCATATATGTGAGAAGCTCTTTTATTTTTATTTAACTGACACATACCGATGGGGCATGTTTACGAATGAATGTTAAATTTATTTAACATTTAATCGTTTTGTTCTCCGAAACGAACATGAACATACAAACATTTAATAAATATTTACAATAGGTAATGAAAATGGAATCTGTAAAGAATGTAATATTATTAATATACCTAAACTAGTGTGCATACAAAATGTACACAGTTAATGGTAAGATTGAAGTGCCCTTTGTAGTTAATCAGTAAATAGTTATAATATTTAATATTTTATTTACTATTAATCATTTTGTCAAAAATGTAATGTACTTAAATTTATAAATACGCCTGGAATATGACCAAGTTTGTATGCTTCATCTGAATAAATACTTGTATAACAAATTAAGTGTTATTTTTTATATTATACTACTTTCAGAATGTTTTATCCAAACTTTGGAATATACACTCAAATTAATAAAGAATAATAATATACTGAATATCATTATTTGTCAAATTATAAATTTCAATATATATCATATAATTATATTTTTGAAACGTGACGATAAAATACTTCGTTTAAAATAATATTTCGTTTTGCATAGAAATATGCGTCGAGACTTGTAGAAGCCAGAATTATATAGCTACCCATGTAGAAATTGTCAACTGATTTCCAACACATATATCTAATAATACGCTGGACCAAGGTTGGTTGCCAACAATTGGATTCCAACGCTGGACCAATGAAACATCAATCGTAAATACCAAGCTTTAAATGCCGTATTAATGTTGCAAGCCAATGCTGTATTAATATCTATACAACGTATAATATTGGCTGTTAACGTAGAAATTTCAGTCATTTTAACGTCGAACCAAAGTTGACCAAAGTAAGCACAATGTTTTGCGTTGGATACTAATATCGTATCAATGTTGTAAGCCAATGTTATATCTCTTTTGATTATAAAAGGTTTATTAATAAGATCGTATGCTCAAGTGAAAACTTTTCAATCAGACTTTTAGGGCTGATTGCCCAAAACGCCTGATTGCCTGAAACCCAAAACGCGAGGATCCTAGAGGGCTCCAGTACAATATTTTTCAGGTTCGGGGCAGGGGTATGACACTGACTCTAAAACTCATGTCTATTGATAATTTCCTAGTTTACCATAAAAATCTGCACTGGTGGCGCTGGCGATACTTTCGTATCATAGAAATGTACTAAATTAGATTACATAACCTTTAAAATAATGACAGCCCTATCAGCAAAGAATATTCTATGAACATTCCTAGAATATTGAAATAATATTATAATAATACACTTGGGATGTTAAAATAATGCACTACGAATGTCCTAGCGATGTTCTATGTCCGCTTTATAATACTATTCTAGGAATATTAATTAATTGTTCCAAGAATATTATTTTAACGTTGCATGGATATTATTTTAACTTTATGGGAATATTCATTTAATATTTCAGGGATATTATTTTAACATTGTAGAGATATTATTTTAATTTAGAAAAAAGTAATTAATAGGAAAAAAATTTGTTTTTTGTTTAATAAAGCTAGTTATTTAAATTTATTGTTTCATATTTTTTAAACCAAGCGTGTAATCGAGAATTGAACTCGAATATCCCAATTTTCAACGCACAAGTTGAGACACGTAACCACGTAGCCAACGTGCTTACATTGAAGCGTCGATAATTTTATGATAGACAAACTGAGTCAGTGGCAAAATATTGTTATTTCTTTATATTTAATTAATATAATGTTATATTAGTGCAATATAATAATAT
>JABFQC010006481.1:0-10743 GCA_022817085.1 Psilanteris sp. ZL-2020 | reverse complement strand
ATACAATATTGTGTCAAAAAAGCTGTTTAACTATAACTTTGTCAATAAAGGTACATATAGTTGAACCAAGTCATAGTATATTTTATGAAACAATATGAACATTTCTTATTTGAGCAGTTTACCATCTTTTATTGTCCTGTTAAATACCACTTCATCATGTATATATTGGTGCTTATTGAACCATTTTACACTGTTAAGTTTCATAGTTCCAATGATCTCCATTAGTTTATTTAATATACACTGAGAGAAATAATGTATTAAATATTACAACGTATACGATGGATCCTAAGACGGCAGTATTATACAGTGATAATTGCATAAAACATTGTAATATGTGTTGAAAATGTTTTAATAAATGCAACTCACGTTGTACTTTTTAAAACTTAAATTGTACATATTGAAACTTTTTTTGCAATTATCACAATATATAACACTGCCGTCATAGCGGATTCATCGTATTCGTTGTAATATTTCATATATTCCCATCATATCCGGATCCAATATAATTACTATCTATTAAATTGGTTGTGTCCATTTACTAATAACAAATCAACATTATATATTGGAATTATCCAATACATTGTCAATCACTGGTTTTGTACTATAATATAATGCAACTTGTTGGAAAATACCAATACTTTAGCAAAAATTTATATTGGATATTATATCGTTATGTTTTTATACTCTAGTTTTTAATTGGATGTTATTGAATTCAACCAATTATGAAACTTAAAATTTAATTGTACATTGCAGTTAAATCCCAATAAGATCCAATAAGGTATCAATCCAGGTAACTATATATAGTTAATATACAATTGAATTTCAGGTTTCATAATTTCAGGCGACATTATATAACCTTTGCTAAAGCTTTTGTACTGTAATATATTGCAACTTGTTGGAAAATACCAATACTTTAGTAAAAATTTATATTGGATATTATCGTCAGTGATGGGAGATTGAGGACGGGGCTCCACAGTTGAGCCAATAGAAGTATTTGGATTTACAGTTTAACATTGAGGGAAGTGGAGCCGCGTCCTCAATCTCCCATCACAGATTATCGTTATGTTTTTATACTCTAGTTTTTAATTGGATGTTATTGGATTAAACCAATTATGAAACCTGAAATTGAATTGTACATTAACTATATATAGTTACCTGGATTGATTGCACTCGACGTTTTAAGAAATATTTTTTCATTTAGACGTATTTTTTACATACATTTTACGTTCGCCAAACGTTTCCTGAACATCTATTATACATTCAAAAGTTTTTCCATTTACCATTTTTTGACGTTTTTTTAACGTCAATGTGCTATACGGGTTTCTCTATAAATATAGTAACAGTAATATTAAAAAATCTATAATGTATATATTTTTTAAGGTTTTACGATTACGTTAATAATTATTGAATAAATTGCAATAATAGTCCATACAAATTTCTTGATGAAGTAAAAGTATATTATCGTATAGTATAAAGACTTTTCATTCCTATTGAAATGTTATTTTTGAATAGAAATGAAGAATTTAAAAGATAAATAATAAAAATATTAAAAGAAATTTAATTCTTTTATTAGATATGTATTATAGTATTATTTTTATGATAATATGTTTATTTTCATCTTCGTATTAATTAGTTTATATATATATTATATAATAAAATATAATGAAAATGGAATTCATGAATTTTGCAAAATTATAATGAAATCAAAAGCTTTATTTCATTCATTAAATCTGCGTCAAAAGTTAATTTTAGATTTTGTTTTATTATAAAGTCCACATGATCAACTCCTAGAATTATATATATTACGCAGAAAAATGTTTTTGAAATAGTCCTTTTAAAAAAATGAAATACAAAAACAGAAATTCCGTTAAAAAAATGATGTTTTTAAGCATTAACTCGATTGCACTTCAAACAGAATACTGCAAACAGTTACCCGCGAAAACTTTAAGTTCGTTGTTGCTACAGCTGATGATAGTCGGGCAACTTCGTGTGGCCGATATGTGATGGCAGACTCGCGCATTTCACGATTCACGTATTTGTTGGCTGATAGACGGGTTCATAAGTGATAACTTTAAAATATTTGGCCGATCGACCCGCGATGAACGTTTTAGTTTACACGAAGCCGACTTTCGCGGTGAAGTTTGGTGCTGTCAAACGTACGTATTATATGCTTGCACGCTCCAAGTCGAATGCGCGCACCTCTGGTCACGCTTATTGTTGTTGTCCAGGTGATGCCACTTCGAACTCTTTATGTAACGTGCAAAATCACTGATGTTACCGCTTGTCATATCAAAACATTCATTTCACTTATAAATTATTACGCCCGAGTTTTAACTATTAATATCGTTACGTTTCTTCACTTTATAAATAATTATCAATTTGCGAAAGTAGGTTATGCGCGCCAACAAAAATTGGAACAATATACAGATGATGATTAGGTTAGGTCAATCAGCAAGTCCATGCTATATTTTAACTTTGTAAAAAATGTTTTTTATATAACTGCAATTAAAGCATATTTCATATTTGCAATGTAATGATATCGTTGATATTTATACTAGTCATAATAACATTGACTTATATTTCGCAATATTTTTTTATACTTTTTAGTATTGATTGATAATTTTTATAGAAATTTACGTTATACAAAAGTCAAATTAGTATTTTAAATTATATCTAATATAATTTACATTTATAATTATAAAAATTACTGATGACTTTATTCACTTTGTTCTTTATTAAATAATTCAGTATATTTTTTATTGTTTAATAATACTAGTTATTGGTTAATTTTTATTTATTTTTTTTTTTGATTATTTTAAATAAGATATTTTTTTAATCCAAACAATAGTTATGTTATTTAAATATTATTGTTATTTAACTAACTAAAATTTATTGAGCATCTTATGCTCATTATTGATTTTGATTAAATTGATTAAATATTTTAAATAATATTTATATTTACATTTATTTAAAAAATATTTTTAAAATTATTCAAGCATTGAATTGATTAAATTAAAACATTAAATTGCATTCAATTAAAAAATATATAAAATTTTACAAACTTAGATAAATTAACTTGCATTTGAATTTTGTTTATCAGTTCATTGTTTTAAATTATATGATAAACTTTGAATATCTAAGTAATATAATGTAATCATTTCCATTATCACATGTCTTCATTTTATCATTATTTAAGCTACTAATACCAAGCAATTTTAATAATATGTACAATATTTCTAAAATTAATTTGTTTTTATAATATACCATTAATTATATAGTTTTATATATTTAATTTTTATCTTCATAAAAACATTTACTATATTATAAGTTAATGATTTTATTATATTATTGGTATGTTAGAATGAATTTAAAATATAATAATGTTTCAATGTATTCATATAATTATAGTATAATCTATTTAAATGCTGTAAATGCAAAATGTTAAAATGTTTATAATAATTAAAATTTAAATTAATTATCTAAATCTAATTATTATTTCAAATGCATCTATTTGAACAAAAATATTTACTTAAGTATATTGATTTGAACTATTTTTTAATGAAGGTATATATATTTGAAAGAAATTACAATAAAATTGAAAAAATTCCAAATTTCAATGCATTTAAATTATTCAAAATAGGAATACAAACCATAATAATTAATTTTAAATGATTTAAAGACTTTAAAAATAATTTATTTTAATTGTAATTTTAAACTTGATTAAATTGTACCTAATAACAAAACTGTTTCTTTGAAATTTAAAAAAATATATATGTTTAGATTTAAAGCAATAAGGGTACTAGTATATTATAGTAATTAATAAAAATAAAACATTATGCTTAAGCTATATTATTTTAATATATGATCATTCAATTGCATTACTTATTAATTATAATTCATTTTAGGTTATTACTGCAACAGTCGAACTTTATTGTATAGTAGTACTTACACAAATAATTTGACATCAGTTTATATAAGTAAATATGAACCAAGACTGTATGTTCAAACATCAAATGAAAGATTTTCAAATCATGTTCTGCAGTTTAGAACTTTTAGAACAAGTTCATGTAACTTTGGTCAGGAATCATCCTCAAAGGTCGAAGAGACGATAAAAAACTTAAAAGAAGTAAAGGAGGAAAAGGAAAAACAAAGTGCAGTTACACCAATTGAAGAAAAATCGATAGTAGCAAAGAAAACCCTTTGGGAAAGAGCTAAAGCTGAAATAATTCACTATTATCATGGTTTTCGATTATTGGGTTTAGACATGAAAGTATCTGGTAAATTGTTATGGAGAGTTCTTCAAGGTCATGAGCTAAGTAGACGAGAACACAGACTGGTAATTTCAATATTTCTGCTACTTCTCAATGGTTATATTTATACTCAGATAATATAAATTAAACTTATTAATTTCAAGCTTAGATAGATATGAAAATTCTTACTATTCCTTTTCTAAAATTTGAATGGGTAATAAGTTATATAATAATAATAATAATGATAATAAGTTCATTTTCTTAATAAATTATAAAATATATATGTTTCATACTATCTCATTTCTATTAAATAATTTGTTTAAAATTTTATAACATTAA
Source organism: Psilanteris sp. ZL-2020 (assembly GCA_022817085.1). Taxonomy (NCBI): domain Eukaryota; kingdom Metazoa; phylum Arthropoda; class Insecta; order Hymenoptera; family Scelionidae; genus Psilanteris; species Psilanteris sp. ZL-2020. The sequence goes on along the minus strand of JABFQC010006481.1, from coordinate 6,154 downwards.
TTATATAAATTATATTTTTAATGTATAAACATTTTACACCATTATTAGAATTGTATTAAAAGCTTTAATATTATGAAATTTAAATAAAGTAGTTAAATAAATATTTTATAAGTTTAGTTTTTTATTCAATTAAAATATTTTACTAGAAACAAATATAATAAGAAAAAAAATTATATTAATTTGTAAAATAATTTTTAGTTAGTGAAAACAACAGGAGATGTCTTCAGATTAATACCATTTTCTGTGTTCATAATTGTACCGTTTATGGAGTTTCTGTTACCTGTATTTATTAAATTTTTTCCTGGAATGTTACCTTCAACTTTTCAAACAGTAAAAGATAAAGAAGACAAATTAAAACAATCTTTAAAGGTAAACGTTCATTATATAACATTTTAAATAAATATATACCTATTTAAAATAACGATAACATGTTTCTTTAACGATGTTTCTTTAAAATAATTATTTTTTATTGTTTATAGTTTTCTATTGCGTATTAATTATAACAATTATTAAATTTAATGTAGGTCAAGATAGAAATGGCGAAATTCCTACAAAAAACACTTGATGAAATGACAGTACAATCTAAGGATCACAGATCACAAAAGGCAAAAGAATTTTCAGAATTTTTCTATAAAGTGCGAACTACAGGGACTCTGGCCACAAACGAAGAAATTTTAAAATTCAGTAAACTTTTCGAGGATGAAATCACATTGGACTCATTATCACGTGCTCAACTGGTCGCTCTTTGCCGTGTTTTAGATGTGCAAACTTTAGGCACCACAAATTTTTTACGTTTTCTTTTACGAATGAAACTCAGAAGTCTTGCAGCTGATGACAAAGTAAATATATTAATTTAAACATATAGTCTAAATATAGTATCCTCTGCATACTATTATCTAGTCTCTTATCAATTTTCGCCTTTCTTTTAATATTTTTCTAATTATATTTTTTTCTTATTATCTATTCTATCTCTAGTCAAATAATTTAATTTCTCAAACATGTTCCCGTTTATTTCAATTAACCATACTTGCGCAATCTTACATTCTGTTACAAAATGAAATACATAATCTTTTTCTTTTTCCTGTAACTAATACTGCATCTTGATTTTACAATAATAATAATTGTATCCTCCCTTCTTATTTTTACTAACTATTCTCGTAGACCCTATTTTTATGTATTTATATCTCTTACAGAAAATTTCGCTTCTTCTATCCCATTTCCTTTCTTCTACTTATTTCTTCCAGATCCTACCTAGTTATAGTATTCCTATTAAAGTATTTAATTCATTTTTCTTTTCAATATTTTTTAATCAGTTTCCTATCTTTTTCGTTTCTAATTTCGTTTTGATAGATTTCTGCCTTTAACTCATATTTAATTCTCAGTCTGTTTGATTTATTTCTCTAATCATTATAATCTGGTGTACATCTGTCTAATTCTAGCACCCATTTAAGATATTCCAATTGAACCTTTTCCAAATCTTTCCATTCTATACATTTATATTAAACAATAATCATAAAATAATATTTCAAAGAAAAAGTACACCTACAGTGCTTAGTATCAAATATGTTTAATTTATAATATAAACATTATATATAAATTAGGATAACATAAAATCATTTATCAAGTATGTATTGAGTTATTAAGTATCAAGCCAAAGTTATAGATTATCTAATAAATAGTTTTCGGTAGTACAGGGCCATAACCCTGAGGTTTAATTTTTTTAATAATAGTAATAGTAATAATAATAAATACTTGTAATTTATGGAAATAGAATAATGCTATGGTTGTATTAATTCATTATAATTTCAGTTGATTGAAAAAGAGGGTGTGGAAACATTAACTAGAACTGAGCTTCAACAGGCAATACGTGCGCGGGGTATGCGTGCATATGGTATGCCAGAACATCGGTTACGAGAACAGTTAACTCAATGGTTGGATTTAAGTCTCAATAAAAAAGTTCCTCCATCTTTACTTCTATTATCCCGAGCTCTGATGATACCTGAGACCATTCCAATGTCAGACAAATTGAAGGCTACAATTTCTGCTCTACCAGATGATATCGTTGCAAGAACAAAAGGTGCCATTGGTGAAAAAGAAGGCAAAATGGACCATCGTACGAACATCGAAATTATCAAGTTGGAAGAGCAAAGAATTGAAGAAGAACGCAAGGAACAGCAAGAAATTGAAGCTAAGGCTAAACTTGCTGAACAAAAAATAGTACGACAAATTCCGAAACCAGCCATATTGGGTACGCAATTGATGCAAAATAAGGAAGATGTAGAAGTAACAACAAAAGATGTTAAAGTTCTGGAGCAGGCTTTAGATTCAATTGGAAAAGTAAGAATATTTTTAGGAAATAGTCCAAAAAATAATATATTTAAAATATAAATAGTCATTTTATTATTTAATTTTAGAATTATTACATTTGCTAAATTTAATTTCAGGAAAAGAAAAAAATGTCAGTAGAGAAAGAAGAATTAAAAGAACTAAAAGAAGAAATGGCTGAATATCAAGAAGATGTTCAGGAATTGTTACAATTAAAGGCTGAAGCCAAAGGCGAAAAAGATATTGAAAGTATCAAGGTGTCTAAAGGTGCTAATCGCTTGTATGCTAAAGTGAATAAAATGATTGGTAAAATGGATGTAGTTCTCACAGAATTAGAAGAAAAAGAGAAAAAAGCTAAAGAAAAAATGGAAGCTTTATCTCCTGAAGAAAAAGATTCTCAGATTGCAGCCGAATTAGTACGGATCGATGAACTTATTGCTGCCATCAAACAGATTCAAAATGTTCCAGATGATCATAGACTGATTCGTATTGCTGAAATTTTAGGAAAAATTGATGATGATAGGGATGGTGCAATTAAAATTGAAGATGTTCTTAAGGTAATTTTAATATTATTAATATTATTTAATTATTATTTTGTATAATTTTTAGTCTAAATTTATTTTAAACTTATAATAATTTATTATATTATAATAGTTATGCATTTAAATATACGTTCGAGTAACTAAACAAAAACAACAAAATTATATTGACATTTTAATGTTTGCAAAACCTTAACATTTAATTTAAAAATGAATAATCTTAAAATACTAGGTATTATTAATTAGTTATCATTTTCTTATAGAATCAAACACAGAATTTAAAATAATTTTTTTCTGGCTTAAAGTTTATAAACTTAAAATGATATTTAATTATATCTGACTAATTTTAAATAATTGTATCAATATTAAAATTTTAAGATTAATTGATTTAGAAATACATATTTTTGTTAATTTTACATGATTATTTGTATTATTTTAGGTTATTGAACTAATTGGCAAAGAAGATGTGAAATTAAGTAAAAAACAGGTAAATGAATTAATTGATTTAATGGAAAAGGAGGAATTCCTTGAATTGGAAAATCAAATTCATAAAGCGCTTTTAAAAGAAAGCAAGGATTCCTCAAAATCAACCGTTCCAGCAACTCCTGTAACTGAACCTGATACGAAATTAATAGAAGAGGAAATGGACGATAGTAAATTTACTATCAAGGATAAAGCAACGGTTTTAAATACTGAAACTAAGGCTACAACTAATGCACCAACAGTATCGCCAACAGTGCCACCAATACCAAAAAAGGCTGAAGGGTCAAAACACCTGTGATCTGTGACAATGCTTTTTCCACGTGGAATTGGAAATGAAAGTGTAACAACAAAATTATGGATCGAAACGAATAAAATAAAATCATCGACTGGGTTCGATGAGATGCATTTAAGGGTATGTGCTGGTCACAAAAAAATTGAATTCCCAAATTAGGAAATTATTTGCCATTCCATGATCTATGAAAGTCAACAGTTATTAAAATTAATTCGTGGCAGGCACAAAAATAATAAAGTAAGAGTTGTGTATAATAAACGTGGAGTGTATTAAATCATGTTTATGTAATATGTTGTATGATAAAGATATGAGATATAAACAAATGTGAAATTATGTATAATACAGATTTTTCGCGCATTTTATGTCCTCGAATTTATAATATTCTGTTCGCGATATTCTTTAAATATAATGACATTGTAATTTTATTAATAATACTTTCAGATTGAAATAAAAATTTTCATTTATAGAAAAATTAAGAATGTTTTTGTCTTCTAGCTATTTTGGTTTATCCAAGATTGTTTATATATTGTACAAATTGAAACTGAGAAACTGTAATTGACGCATAAATATTATAATGTATATTCATTTATGTTAATATAAAAACTTCAATTATAATAACTTTTAAATTGTTAAAAGCAAAATAACATTATATGAATAAGACAGTCAACATAGTTAAACTGTAATTTAATACTTCTTAAAGAGTATTAACTGTATATTCTTATAAGATTATTGAATAAGATAAAGCATAATTTTGTATATATATATATATTATAACAAATAAAAATACTGCTTTGGTACATATATTTTAAAAGATTTCTTACTATTATTAAAAATTGTATAATAAATATTCTAAAATTCTGTTTCAGTGTTTTTTGCATAATATCGATTTTCGATTATATATTATATTTTCAATTTATATAAATATATTAAAAATAATCAATAGAATTATTGTATGTTTCTGTAATATAATAACCTTTATATATACTGGATTTAATATATTATAGTTTATTTCAATATTTTTTTTTATTATATTTCATACAGCATTAATATTACTCAAATATAATTTAAATTTAATAAATTATGCATATATTTTCATCTAAATTTTATTATTATATTTTTATATTTAGTATAAATTTATATTTTTTGCAGAATTATTTCTGAATTGAAATTGATAAATTTCAAATATCTTATTTCGTGTCTGGCTAAGTTTATTGTTTTAAGATCAATATCTTAAAGTTAAGCTAAAAGTTATGTTTTGCAATTGAAATAATTTCTTTAAGTATACCATGCCCTTTTATTATATAATTATATCAAACAATGGTTAATTTTTAACGTAGACTTAAAATTAATAGGAAAAAGGGTTAAACATTTTAAGACTATCAGTAAATTAAACGTACTTAATTATTCAATTATTACTTTTTTAAAGTGTTATCCGAATTCTAATTTATATTATATTCTGATATAATAATATTGATAAAATTATATTGCTAATATAATAATAACATCTAGTTTGAAAATTTAAAATAAATTTGCATTAAACAGTTTATTATTAATTTAAAAACATAATTCATCTTTCTGTTAAATGTATGAGCATAAATCTGATTTAAATCTAAAGACAAATTCGTTTAGCTTTGAGTGTTATACAGTTATAAATACATAGTATATCTAGTAAACCATGTATAAAGTACTAGAGTAAAGTAAAGTAATTAGAAAAAGAATGAAATCGTTTTAATACAATACACAAATCTCGCATTAAGACAGTTTATTTTCTTAAATAAGTCACTTTGTGTCTCAAATAAGACATACATTACACTTTTTAGGATTAATATATTATATATAATACGTATCATTACTAATTTTAAAATAATTCTTTCAATTTGTCCACTTTAAATTAACTGCTTTCAATTTTATTAATTAATTGATAGTAATTTGCGCACAAGTAACAAATAAATATAATTTAAAATAATCATGCATTTTTTTACAATTGCCTAGTTAATTATTAAATATCAATACTTTCTAAAATTGTAAATGTTTGTAAAAAATTTATTATTCTCCATTTCATACATAGTCATTTTTTCATAAACTACGGGAAGATAAAACTTCAGATATTCTATTTGTAATCATTGCTATAATAATTAGCTTAAATCAGTTATGATATGTTTTTTAAATAAAACATTTTATTTTTATTATGTTATTAATATAAACTTTTGAAAACGTATATATAATATACGTTTTATAATCGTCGATGTTATCAAAACATTTTATTTTTGAAAAATGTATATAGAATTACTGCTAAAAAATGTACTTTAATTAATTTAAAAAAATTAATTAAACAAGACACATAAGTTTTAAGTCTTAATAAAAAATACCGGTGTTTCATATTAATATAGCTGATGACTTGAATAAGTAATTTTAATTGTCTTATAAAAGTTACAGTTCAGACATTGTTTTCAGCAGTAAATGTTTCCTATAATACACTGAGCAAAATTATATATGAAAATTTACTACTTATAAT
>JABFQC010006480.1:0-10743 GCA_022817085.1 Psilanteris sp. ZL-2020 | reverse complement strand
TAAAATCTACAATTTTTGGTATCCCATCTTTATATCTAATAGTTTTTATTTTCCCATTTTTATTAATATCAGTTAATTTATTATTTAAAATTTTTAAATATTCCCTTTCCATATATGTTTTATCAGAAGCAATTTTGATTCCACTATTTGATTTTTTATAATTTTTCAAAATATTGAGAGCTATTTTTTCATTTCCAAATGTTATTTTAATTGGTCTAATTTTATTATTATCTATATTGAATTTTTTACCCAATCTATGGTGATTTATGATATCATCTTTTTTAATTTCACTGCTCATTCACTACTACGATTCCAAGATACATTATCGTTGTGGTATCCGAATAGTCCACGGTGGTGCGTTGGGTAGATAATACAGCGTGTTGGCAAAAAGAAAGATACGTTGTAAAAAGAGAAAGACAAACTTTTCGAAATGGAATAATTTATAGGAAGATAAGCTGCTCCTTCTTTGTGCCTCCTTACATGGAGAATAACGTCATAAGATTGTATCACGATGATGATATGGGGCACTAGAGGTTTATGACAAAATTAACAAGGCTGTACTAATTTAAAATAACCAATGGTGTAAAAATAAATCTTGGAGTACGTGGATTCACTACCTGAAGTGCATCGAATACTCTCCCTCCAGTGACAGGGCTATAGATATCTATATGCAATCGAATTGAAAACTTTCAATAGAACGCAAATTTTCAGTAAATAGCTTTGTTGTTCGTTCATTATCTGGAACATGATACCAAGTTGAGCGATAGTACTGGTACTCAGGGCCTAGCGTCTTAAAAATACGAAGATGAAGCAACCACAGCGGTAGGTGCATTCACGTTATTTGTCTTCAACTCACCAAGTATATCTTCGAATAAATTAGCAAAATTAGCATCACTGCATATAATCCCAGAAGACAAGTTACCTTTAGAGACGAAATGTCCTTAAATTTACACGTGTCTTGTCCACATTATAGATTGATGCATACATCTGACCATATGATGAAGGTGGTGGAACTCGACTATTTTTTTCAGGTAAAGTAGAGGAAAATTTTTTGGGGATATTTTTTGGATCATTAATTAATAATTATTACTTATTAATTATTCATTAATACTGTTATTATATAAGAGTATATAAAAACTATATTTCGATTTATGATCTCTTTGTATTATAATTTTTAAATTAAAAAAATTAATTAATAAAATTGTTTTAATTATAATATGAATCTTAATTAATAATTTGTTTACAGTGTTATATTTTTATAAATGACATTAAAAAAATATTAATTAATGATCCAAAAAATATGGTCTCTAACATTTCTGCGAACATTTTGACCAACATTGCAGTATGCCCGTTACACAATCGAGAACAGTGATGCCAGATTCAGCACAATAGCAGCAACTTGAACATAGCTGCTATTGAGCGACGTTCACTCGGGTATACCGCAATGTCAGTAAAAATGTTAGGAGGTAACTTATTTTTTGAATCATTAATTAATTATTATTACTTAATAATTATTAATTAATACTGTTATTATATAAGAGTATATAAAAATTATATTTCGGTTTATGATCTCTTTTTATTACCATTTTTAAATTAAAAACATTAATTGATAAAATTGTTTTAATTATACTAAGAATATTAATTAATCTCCAAACATTTTTACCGACATTGCAGTATGCCCGTTACACAATCGAGAACTATCACAAAGAACGTCGCTCAATAAGAACTATGTTCAAGTTGCTGCTATTATGCCGAATCTGGCATCACTGATCGAGAACTATCGCAAAGATTGTCGCTCAATAGCAACTATGTTCACGTTGCTGCTATTATGCCAAATCTGGCATCACTGAATACTGGTGATATGCGACTGGACCGAATAAAGGTTCCATATAAGTTTTGTTGAGTATACAGTGTACTGTAATACCTCCTAATTTTCAGATTGATCAATAAGTATTATTATAAAATTTAATTCATCTGCAACTTCCCATAATCTCATTTTTTATATTGTTTGTCAATTATTTTAGCTTATACGATAACCTGAATAAAGTTGTTTGTACAGAACGAATTATTTAGTTATCAATATCATTTAACTCTTCGCTATAACAATGTCAAATTTATTCGTATATTAGGTTCTATTGTATCCTAACAATATAAACTCATCATAATTATTATCAATGTAGTACTTACATGATAGAGGTTAAATGATAGAGGTTTGTATAAAAATATTTAATATACTTTTATTTGTATTTTAAACTAATGTTAAGAAATATAATAAAAATCAATTACAAGGCGTTTCTTAGAAATTTTAACATTTTAACAGAAATTATACTCGCATTAAACATCTTAACATTATTAAAGAAGAAAGGTTACAGTTAATATAGTTGAGTTATCAATTAATTAATTTCACATATTAGTATATTTTATCATATTATCGTATCTTAATTGTTGGTCTTTAGATAGTCTCCAAGTATTGTAGAGTCTTCAAGTCTTGTGGAGTTCAGAATATTCTTTTAGAGTGACAGACTGATTTGACCCTGTATATGATAGCCTCCCTATAAGGGAATAATATTTCTCGAATATTCTACTTATTAGTTCTTATTAGTATAAAAACTAAATTTCTTAATAAGAAAAAAATAATTGTGCTGTAATTTTTTCCAGCGACAATTCATTAGTCAATAAAGGAATTTTAACAAATACATTCATTTGTTACATTTCCTTGTCCTCTGGTTAGTGAATTATCTTAGGTTTCATTTATCCTTCTTTCTCTCTATCGACTCAAGGTAACTATCAAATGAGTTATTGAGTGCCAAACTAAAGACATAGGTGCAAGCTTCATCCATAAATAGTGTGTATGGCATACCCATGTACTACTGTATCAATTATCAGCTTGATAACGCCGTATAACGTGTAGATTCCAATAAGCCCAGAACTAGCGGTACCAAGTCCAACTATTCCTCCCCAAAACTTACTCCAAACCTTCGATATCATCGTCGTCATAGCATCTTTATCCAACAATCTGTAAATATCAATTCCCTTTTGTTCAGTAGATGATAGCCCATATACACTTCCTGCTAGTTTATTTATCAAGGCAGGCTTTTCTGAAGACAACATAAGATAATTATTCCATCATTTCAAATCATTTGAGGAATAAATTCCACCATTAGCAAGATTGTCTGGACTACTATAGTGCCTAGTTATTTTTCCTGTAACTTTATACCAGTTTTTGTGAAATCTGTACATAACTGGCAAAAGTTGGTCACATGCAATTTCTGTTCCTTTGCGTGTTAAGATTCTGGTTTAAGCTGGTATGAATTATGGCTCTTTCTTGCAAAGCACAGGAAACTATATAGCAGCCTCTAGCATCCCTATAATCCACAGTCACGGGTTGATATTGTATAATGTATGCACTTCTTCCGCCATTATGGCCAAATATCCAGGTTATCCAGGCCAAACATCTCCTGCTTCTAATAAAGACATTGAAGTAACATTAATGTCACTTCAACTGCAATCATATCCACTAAATGCATTTGCAGTATTTATCATGAAATATATAAAATGTACTTATGCAATTACCATAATGGTATACATTATCAAAATGAAAACATTACATTATTAACAAATACTTTATAAATAAATAATTGCATTATTTTTATTTATAATTAAACGTTCTAAATTATCTGCAAAAAATATTTCTAATTTTATTTGAATTGATATAATTATGCTATAAATAACTAATTTTATTCTTAATTAAAATATTTATTTTCTTATTATCTAAAATATCCATTATTTCATATGGATCAGAATAATGATTTCCATATTCGCCTATTTTTGTACCTACTTTTAAGAATACATAATTTCCTATTTCAAAATAATTTAATTTAGATTACCGATCGTAATATTTTTTAGAGCGTTCTAATGCTAAAATTAAATTTTCTCTAGCAGTTTTATTTAGATTATATAAACGATTCATTAATTCCATTAAATAATCGTCGTAAGTTTCAATGGATTATTCTTTACTTAGTGGTATCTGAGATAACAAAATAGCTACTTTTCCAAAAACTCATAAGAAGGATCGTTTTAGTACTCTCCTCTATACTAGTATTATAACTGACCATACATAGATTTAACCAACGATTCCAATCAGCATCATTTTCTACGAACTGTTTCAAATATTTAAGTCGAACATTATGTGATCTTACCAAAGATCCATTCGATTGTGGGTGAAAAGCAGTAGTCTGATATAGTTTAATTTTAAACTGTTTCGCGACTTGTTTCATTAATTTATTTACGAAATTATTTCCTTGGTCCGTTAATACTGCTTTGGGTGCAAGTTAAATACACACAAACTTATTGACAAATGCTTCAGCAGCTGTGGAAGCACTAGTATCGGTAATGGGCACTGCGATACAATATTTTATTAAAAGATCCTGCATTGTGAGAATATATTTGTAACCATGATTACTCGAAGGAAATGGTCCAACCAAATTTAATGCAATTTTCTCAATCTGGAACCCAGGTGTATTTGTAATGATTGTAAGTTGCTTGAAGTTATCATGCCTAGTTATTTTTTACAATTTGCATTGCAATCATTGTGATATGTATACACCTTTACGTCCACCTAAATAAAAATAATAAATAAAAACAAATAATAATTTGGCAATTTATATTAGATATGTAATTTTTAATTAATTACATAATTTCTTTCCCCCAATATTTTTGTCCCCACCCGCCGAGTCACTCGGCGTATCTCCGTCTAGCGCCGAGAGCGACACCTTTCCGCCAGAATCTCAGCAATATAAAACATAATTAACGTTTTAAGTTTATAAATTGGAAGATAGGTATAACCAGCATTATTCTTTACAAAACGTTCACCTATAAATACTCCTTTTTGTACGTGGTCGAAGTACAGCTCGAGTTTGACTCGAAATTAGTTTTTTTTAAATATACATCGATAGAATAATCTTAACTGCTTTAAATTATAATTTCCAGTGTAGTCTTAAGGCTCCCAAAACATACGGAAAAGCTTACGACCGTAACCGGCGACCTGAACCGGACGTACAGAGTATAGAATATTTCAGCGCGCAATTGCGAGGCAACCATCGTGTCAATTTATTCGAAATTACATTTCCAGAGTAGTCTTAAGCCTCCCAAAACCTCCGATACAGCTTTCCACCTTAACCCGCGACCTGAACCGGAAGTATAGGGTATAGAATATTTCAGCGCTCAATTGCGAGGCAACGATCGTGTCAATTTATTCGATATTACAGTTCCAGTGTAGTATTAACCCTCCCAAAACTCAAGGTAAAGCTTTCGACCTTAACCGGCGACCTGAACCGGAAGTACAGGGTATAGAATATTTCAGCGTTCAACTGCGAGGCAACCATCAGATCAATTTTTGTGAAATTACATCTCCATCGAATACGACTTTTCGACGTGTTATCTACATGATAACACGTTATCTAACCTTAAATTAGTTGCGTTTATATACAAATTTTCACGTTTATTCAATAAGTAATATTCGTATTCCTTCTGTACGTTTTTTACGTTGTCACAAACAGATATAAAAGTTAGTAGCGACGACGGAAACTGGGATTTTATAAGTACCAATTGATTTTAAAATATGATTTTATTATAGATATAGGTATGACATTATCATGTAACACCAACGGAAAGAATACCTAAAGAATACCTTTATGAATACTCAAGTGTATTCTTGAACACATCTCAAGAATTTCAATCATTTTGTGGTGTATTAACTTTAAAATAAATTTCTAATATAGAAATGCGTGTTAATAATGTTAATTAATTTATGTATATGTTTCCCTCCCTCCTTTTTTTTATAGAAGGGGCTAATGCAATTTACGCATGCACAGAAACGAACTCTTATGTTTCTTTCTGGCTTGTGTGGAACTCTGTTATATCTCGGCTAAGCACATACCCTCGGAAACCTACTTCTTTATTAATTCTTATTAAATGTTTTATTTTGAAATTATTCGAACTAATCTTATATATTATTCGTTGAAATCAATTAGTCATAAAGGTATTTTAGCTTAAGGAATAGATACAGTAGTTGTAATAAATATATTGAATTTATAATTATTTGAAATTTGTATATAAATTTACACAACTGCATAAATAATCTATCGAAACAATTTTCAACTTTTTAATAAATTTTAATTTTTTGTATAATTCCTGTATGGTATAAATAAATTTATTTAAGAGATTATACCTATTTGTTATATTTATATAATTTGCACATATTATATAAAAACAAAATCAAATATTTCCATTTAAATGGGGACAGTTCCTTTTTTGTTTTATGGATTCTACTATTTTTTTTTTAAATTATTGTTATTTAACGACTATGTACGATCGTCGTAATAATGTGTTTTATCGACTTTATTTATTTACTTGGTAGCGACGTTTGTACAATGTCGATTTATGACGTTGAATGAACGACGTTGATCCAGCGTTGAAATTTCTTCCACAATCAGAAAATTTTGTGTTTTTTTGTTGTTGTTTTGTGCAAACAACCAAATGTTTGCTTCATTTGGATTTTGAAACTTATCGCTTGAAAGTGATTTTTATTCACTATTAGAAATCTTGTTTTGCTTACCGCTCGATTGCTGGCGTTGTTTACCGCTCGAAAGCAAACTTTAATTACTACTCGAAAGCTGGCTTTAATTACCGCTCGAAAGCTGGCTTCATTAATAATTGATTGCTGGCTTTTTTTGCCACATAAATTTTAGTTTTCTACTCTAGTATATTACTCTATAATTTAATTTCTTATCATCCAATGCCGTTTTTTAATGTTACAGGCATTATATCAATATACTCTTTCTTTATCTTCCCATTCTCCCTTCGATTTTGAAATACCCATGCGATGTAAACATTTTAAATGAGTCCATCGTCTACAATATTTACATGCGACAAATGTATCTCTTTTTGTCATTGAAACATCGAAGACATGTTGCTTCCATATCTTCGGAGTTAACTCAGTAGCAATCATGGAACTTTTAATGTCTGGATCGAAAAGGGATTGTTTTCGGTTTTCGATGCGAAGATTTCAATGACAAATATTCCACAATTGTGTGTATCGATCTGATATGGACAAGGTTGACAATTTTCTACAATTTCCCATTCCTTATATCTTAACATCCCCATTAGTGTATTGTAATGACTTGTAGTCATTAATTTCTTTACGGCTTGTATACTTCTTTCTGCATCCGTTGAATATCTAAAAGGATCAATGTGCATAATTGATTAATTCTCAACATTTATTATTATTAACCGACAATGATTATTATACAAATATGCCATCATTATATGGCGACATTCTAATTTACTTATTTCCGCGGATTGGATTTCCTTCATTTCATTGTTAGGTTGGAATTTATCTGCAAATACTCCGTTGCTATATTGACAAGGTATATATATTAAAATTTTCTGTCCACCTCTTCCAATTGCTGATGACATAAGCATCCAGAATGCTTTCATCCAACCATTTGTTAGGTTTTAACGAATTATAGTTTTGTTGTGTAAATTCGCATTTTACGATCTTGAATCACAGGTGCTTCTTGATTATTGAAATTAAATCTACCAAACGTAACCCATTCGGCATGGTGTGTCAAAATAATATTCTGGATCATTGAATAATCTATTGGACAATGCACGTGAATGTTGAGAGTTTTCACTTTGTTTATTGAGTTATTGAGGTACTTGAGTGTGTTATATTCAATTTGTGGATGGTGGATGGTTGAACTTTATTCGTGCATCTGTTTTCTCGTTGTCGCCCGAACAAATGGATAGATCACTATCACTATTTATTTGTTTCGGACCCCTTCTTTTTGCTATAATGTGCAAGTTTTCCAAGTGATAAACCGCAAAATTATCGTTTCCGCTGAGGCTTTCGTTACCATTCTTCTTTAGCATGTTTGTCAAAAGCTTCTTTATAATTAATCTTTTGTGACTTCATTTTTTTCAACAGAAATGTTTCATGTCTTCTATATTTTCTTTCTTCATTGAACGTTATATCTACACTCGTTGACAAAATTTGTAATTTACCTTCAACTTGATTCCGCATGCGCTCAATAAAACGTCCAAAGGGCAAATTTGTTTCAATTTCTTTTGACATCATTAAAGAAACTCTCCACAACGTTATTACTTTGCCGTTGGAAGTCAAGAATAATGTTACAGATTATAATTGCTGACCTCAGAGGCAGATACGGCATATATGATTTCAGCACTAAGAACGCTAATTCTGGACAGTATAAGTCATTACACACTGCCATATATTTATCTTCAGTACCTATTAGCACTTTAATTTTCGCCATTATTTTGTCAAAATGCGCATAAAATGGCGATTGCGTATATTTTGCATTAGACTTGCATTCTTGAAGGTAACCATCATATTCGGGGAGTTCATTGTTTTCTGTGCTGGAGACATCTATAAGAATACCCTGGCATCTAGCATTTGTGCATTCTATGCAATATTTTTTTGTGACGTGTAATAAGCCCAGTTATTAAATTTTCAAAAATTTCATTCACATCTTCTATTCGTTTTGATAACATCATTAATTTAATATTTGTCATTAAAAAATTTAAAATCTTACTATTAGATGTTATTTTTTCAGCATTTTTTGTACTCGTTTAAAAAACTGAGCACAAGTATAAAGTAATATAAAATCAATCGGCTTTTCATAATTTCCGTTGTTATTTTGTATGTTACATGCAAATATTCCAGTAGTTTAAAATCCATAAATTCCGATAACAAAACGTTGATCGATGCCCAACTCCAATCAACCATAACAATATTGGCCACAGACTGCTGTTATCTTCGACAAATTGGCGATAGTAACTTAAAAAACTTTTTATGCTTACAGTGCTATAGTCGACTATTATCATTTCAGCTATGGGTAATGTTTCCCCATTTATTGAAATAACCATGGCATAGTACATTATTCTATTACTAACGACACCTTTTGTGACACGTACAACGCTTTCGGTTGCATCCATATATATGAATTTCGTGTCTTTGTTTAAATATGCCAATTGTTTATTTGTGTACATACATGTCCTTAGTGGTTCTGTTTGAACAATTTGGATATTAGGGTCATTTTTCAACTTTTCTTTTACTCCCTTAGCTACCAAATCGTTGAGATCTCTGCTCTGAAGTTTGTCATCATTTTGGCACAAAAACTCAGATTTTGCTTTCTGATATGTGTTCAGTCGTCGGACATTTTGCATATTTCCATCTGCAGCGACTTCTTCATCAAGTTTTCTAATTTCCTCCAGATATCCAGAGATACTGATTTGCAGGTCAACTCCTCATATTTTTCATCGCTTTCCGAAGGTCGACATCTCTTAATTTATAAAAGTATTTTTTCCTTTATGATTTGGTTCAACATAATCAGTGCTCGCTATTATCAATGTCCCATTTACAGTGTTGTAATCGTACAATGTATATCTCCAGGACATTTTATGCCTCTGGATTGCACAGTGCGCATATACGACAATATTATTATAAGTCCGATTTAGTCTTGGAAATTTAAGATATAAAGGACACGTTGTTATATTGTCAAGAGACAATTTTCGTATAAATTTATTTAGTTTATCAATATCAATTTCCGCATTGTCGGTCAGTATTTTAGATGTACAGAAAGTATACTGATTGACGTTCCATGCGTGACTGACGTATTTTCGTGGTCTCATCTGGAATTCATATTTTTCTTCATCAGATATTTCGCCCCTATTACAGGAACTTGAAGTTTTCTGTTCCTTTTCGTCAATTTCATACGCGTTTGATGTTCCACATCATCAGCACTGTTACTAGGTACGATCACAATTTCCTTTTTCTGATATATTTTACCTGGCAAATTTATACCGGGATAACATTTCATGTTCGCATGTGATTAATCCGGTATGGATGAGATAACCAATTCGTTATTATATTTACGTAGATTTCTCTAATCAATTAATATTTTATTAAATCAATAATAAGATGTTAATAACGAAAAAAGAGAATGTTAAACCGTTTATTCGGCTTGAATCTGCAAAACACGTTAATCGCAAATTACAGATTGTATAAAACCGTGAATTTAAATATGTCAAAATTAAAATCAAATTCAAACTAAAACCAATACAAAGAAAAAGCTCAGGCTTCTGAATCAGCTGACGGGCTGAGAAGAAATAAGAAGCTAATTTCGAGTACTTCGGTGACTCACCGAAAAACTCGCTATTCAAATAATGCGTTGACACAACGCCATGTATTTACTTATGAAAAACACACGTGATTGTAGTATGACAGACTCTGTCATATCAATCAGCATTTATACAACTGTCATTACACTATACATAAAACACACACCAAATAACACAACTATACAAATCAATATTATAAAAATGACAAAAGTCGATGCAATAAAATATAAGCAAATTGAATTGCGTTTAACCTTCCCACTAATGGGACCAAAGGAGTTGCCACGTCACGTAGACACCGTGAGCGCGAAAAGAATACGGCGATAACTCAAACGTATGTCAAGGAAATATGGAAAAGGTTACTCAACGAATTGAGGGGATGCGGAAATAAGGAATATCAGCACTTCCCCGTACAAACCTTCTAGTAACCTGTAAAACAAAATCTAATATTAATTAACTGCCTAAACGTCACTCCGAATAAGTGAAACGTTGCGCCAAAAGATGTAAAGTCGACTCCAACAAACCAATACTATAACATCCTAAACG